>PVKA01003637.1:17828-107737 GCA_004027165.1 Ctenomys sociabilis | reverse complement strand
AAAAAAAAAAAAAAAAAAAAAAAAAAAAAAAAAAAAAAAAAAAAAAAAAAAGAATGAAAAGGGTAAAATCATTACAGGTCCCAGAGAAATTCAGAAGATCATCAACACCTGCTTCCAAAATCTTTCTTCTCACAAGATGGAAAACACAGAGGAAATGGACAGTTTCATAGATATATATGAACTATCAAAGCTGAGTCAAGATATACAAACTTAATAATCCAATAATGAGTAACAAAATTGAAAATGTAATTTAAAAATAGGCTACCAACTAAGTCCAGATCCTGGTGAATTCACAGCAGAATTCTGCAAGAAATTTAGAAAAGATTAAATGGCAACTTTTTTCAAACTCTTCAATGAAATTGAAAGGAAAGCAATTTTCTCAAACTCACTCCTGGAGGCAAGTACTACTCTGATTCCAAAACCAGAGATAGATCTACCTAAAAAAAAAATAAAACTACGGCTAATCTCTCTAATGAATATAGATACAAAAGTACTCAATAAAGTATGAGTAAGCCGGGCGTGGTGGCGCATGCCTGTAATCCCAGCACTAGGGAGGCTGAGGCAGGAGGATTGTTGTGAGTTCGAGACCAGCCTGAGCTACAAAGTGAGCTTAAGGCCAGCCTGAACTGCACAGTGAGACCCTGTCTCAAAAAAAGACAAAAAAAAAAGTATGAGTAAACAGAATGCATCAAATCATCCAGAAGATTATACATCATGACCAACTGGCATTCATTCCAAGAAATGCAGGGATGGCTAAACATGTGTAAATCCATAAACGTAATACAACACATAAGTAGAAAGAAAAAAAGCCGCATTGTCTCAATAGATGCAGGAAAAACTTTTGATGAAGTGAAACACTCATTCATAATTTAAAAGAAACCCTACAGAGAATAGGGATAGATGGTCTATGTCTCCACCTGATAAAGTCCATCTGAGATAAATCAACAGTCATCATTATAACAAATGAGCAAAAAGTAAAGGCCTTCACTTTAAAATCAGAAACAAGACAAGAATGTCCCTTGCCTCCACTCCTACTCAATATAGTTAGTAGTGGCAACATTAGTCAGAGCAATTAGACAAGAGAGAGAAATAAAAACAATAAGTGTTGCAAAAGAAGTGACATTATCATTTTTGCAGATGGCATGATACTCTACACAGAGGACTCCAAAAACTCCACCAAGAGTCTTGCATTAGCTGCCAAATTCAGATCCTGGCAGGATGAAAAGTCAACACATAAAAATCAGTAGCATTTTTGTACACAAATAATGAATACACTGAGAGATAAATTAGGAAAACAACACCTTTCACAATAACGTCCAAAAAATGAAATAATTAGGAATAAATCTCACATTGGTACATGAAAGATTTATACAGTGAAAATAATGGTACTCTGAGAAAAGAGATTTAAGAGAATTTGAGAAAATGGACAAATATTGCATGCTCCTAGATAGGAAGAACCAACATTGTCAAAATGACCAAACTCTCAAAATTCCTATACAGATTCAATAAAATCCTGATTCAAATACCACTAGTATACCTCACAGAACTAGAGAAATCTTTCCTCAAATTCATTTGAAACAAGAAAAGACCCAGAATATCAAAGGCAATCCTGGGAAACAAAGGAGAGGAAGGAGGTATCACAATATCTGACCTGAAATTATACTATAAAGCTACCATGATTAAAATCAGCATTGTACTAGCATAGAGACAGACCTAGGGTTCACAGGAACTAATTAGAATATGTAGACAAAACTGCAAACACATTAAGCGAACATACCTTTTTTTTCTTAATTTTCTTGAGAAACAAATAGCAATGAGACAGTTTTAAAACAGGTTAGTGGACAGTTAAAATAATTAACACATTGCACATTGTTGTCTTCAAGTAGTTATTCATAGCACAAGATGCAGACATGATATGCTGTCCAAACACTATTAGTACAAATCTTTCTTCTTGTTGAATTCTGACAAAGTAGCTGTATATCTCTCCTAACTATTTTGTATATACAGATACAAAATGGTACTTCCTTTATAAACCCCTTTTTGTTTAGTATTGTCAGAGATGGGTATTCCATTGCCATTTAAATGTTTTAGGTACATGAATTCAGCAAAATAATCCAATATCATCAAGTACTCCATAATAGTAGTGGGTTATTCTTAGAACTGGCAATATCAGAAGTTGTTGACCTGATTTTTTGCAGCTCAGCTTATTAATATGGCTTTATTTTTTACACCTCTTTTTTATACTTTTCCGCTGGATAGTTAAGACCAAGATAAAGTAAAACTTATATAATAAGAAATGTAACTTCTGTATCTGACAATGACAGTCAAAGCCCCTCAAGATCTAGCCTGAAACCCTGTACCTCACTGTGTAGATCTTTTGTCAGTGTCAGCCATGTGGATGAGTCATGGACATTGCTTGACCAGTTTGCTCTCTGTGAAAGCCTGAGTGTTTTCTCTCCATGTGACTCTTCTTAGGCAAACTCTACATCACCAATCACTTTCCTCTGTGAGTTCATAATCACCTTGATAAAAAAATTTGGAACATCAGTGCATTACAGGATGTTACACTACAGGTTCTCATATGTCCTGAGTCCTTCCTGACCTTGTATGCCTAGGGCCAAAATGTTGCCTATCCTTGGAACTCTTCTTTTCCTCTAATTTTTGGTCTGCAAACTTAAGTTGTTAACCCTCCAGAAGAAAAGCTTAATGATATTATTATCCTATAACATAGGCAGTTGAACTTAAATTCACTATCTGTCTGAATATCAAACATCTTAGGCATAACATCAAACAGGTATTTTCCACCAAGTGTTGATATGTTAAGCTTTAAATCACTACAGAATGTGTAGAAGAAAAATAAAAAAATATTTTAAAAATAAGAATAAAAATTACATATTTTTACACAGAAATTTAGAAATTTACACATACACAGCATTGTAGCAGAACAAACCTGTGACATTTCTTTTTTCTTGTCTATTTTTTCATTTATTAGCCTGTTTTTAAAACATTTACTTGAGAGACAGTATTACAGTGACTGCTATGTAATGAAAAGCAGTATGTATTTAGAAAACTAGAATGACAGCATTCCAAGGGCCATGCTTGGAATTACATATTGCTATCTTCAGTGCAATTGTTTAGTTCACAGGTATCAGCATATATAGTTAGTCAGGGTGAGAATCCTACCAATGAACAGCAATTTTCCAAAACCTGCTGATGTTTCTCAGGATCATTACCTTACCCATCTTGTGTGTACAAATGTATAGCTTTGCCCCTGTCGTGTTTCCTAGTTTTTCTCCTTGCCCTCTCTTTCATTGTCTAATCTTCAAGTTCTTACTTTCCTTTTAATTGTGTTATACATTCTATTTGTATTTCTTCTTCTGAGTTCTTATACTAGGGAAATTATACAATATTTACACATGTGGGTCTGGTTTATTTTACTTCTGACTGTTATCTTCAAGCGGCATCCACTTCCAAATAAATGCTTCAAGTTTATCACTCTTTATAGCTGAGTAATACTTCATGGTATAAAAATACCACATCTTTTTCATCCATTCCTCAGGTGACAGGCATCTTGGTTGTTTCTAAGATTTGGCTCTCAAAAATTGTGCTGCAATGAACATAGGTTCACATATATCACTATGATATGACATTTTCAGTTCCTTGAGGAAAATTCCCAGTAGGGAGTTAGCTGGCTTGAATAGGATTTCCAGTCCTACTTTTTTAAGGAGTCTCCACCCCGATTTCCTTAATGCTTGCACCAGTCTACATTCCCACCAGAACTGGAAAAGGGTTGCTTTTTACCTGCAGCCTCTCCAACATTTGTTGTTTGCTGATTTGTTTATGATAGCCATTCTTTGTGGGATAAGATGGTATCTCAGTGTTGTTTTAATTTGCATTTTACAGATGGCTAGTGATATGGAGCATTTTTTTATATATTTATTCACTTCTTTAAACTTGTCCTCTGAGAAGTGGGTGTTCATCTCGCATGCCCGTTTCTGGACTAGGTCTTTAAATTTAGGGGCCCTAATGTGTTTTGGTTCTTTATGAATTCTAGAGAGCAAACATTTGTCTGAGTGCTTATTAGCCAAGATTTTTTTTTGAAATTTGTGGGTTGTCTTTTCACTTTGTTGGTAATATCTTTTCACATGCAAAAACTTCTCAATAACTGGAGGTCCTTTGTTAATTCTTTCAATTATTACCTTTGCAATATGATTTTTGTTCATGAACTCTTTGCCTACCCCTATGTTTTCAAGAGTTCCTCCTACTTTCTTTTCCATAAGATTTAGTGTTTCTGTTTAATGTTTAGATGTTTAATCCAGTTTGACTTTAGCTTAGTGCATGGTGATAGACCTGGGTCAAGTTTTAGTTTTTAAAATGTAGAGAGCTAGTTTTTCTAGCGCCATTCATTAAAGAGCCTATCTTTCTTCCACTAAGCATGTTTGGCCCCTTTGTCAAAGATAATTCAGCCACCTATCTTTGATAAAGCAGCCAAACATGTTCATGGAAAAAAAAAAAACTGTACAGGAAATACTTCAAAGAATCAAAAACTAGGATCTCATCTTTTTGAAAAGTTTCTGCACTTCAAATAAAATCTCCCAACATAGTAAAATCAAAAACCCTCAAACTAGGAAATAATAGGTGACTATCCCTCTGACAAAGGCCTTCTATGTAGAACATGTAAATAATTTTTTTTTTAAAGCAGATTCCCCAAATTCAAAGACCTAATCCAAAGACAGACATCTGGGATAGATGTACACTTCTCAGAGGAAGAAATACAAATGGAAAGTAAATATATTAAAAAAGTTCAAAATCATTAGTCATTCAAGAAATGCAAATTAAAACAACATTGAAATTTCATCTCAGTCCAGAAAAAAAAATGGCTACAATAAGGAAGTCATACAATAACAAATACTGGATAGGCTGTGGAGAAAAAGGAGCCCTTCTGCACTTTTGGTGGGAGTACAGACTGGTACATCTATTATGGAAACCAATGTAGAGATTCTTTCAAAATCTAGGATTCCAGATCCCATTCGAGCCAGCTGTTCCCCTCCTGTGTATTTTTTTGGCAGATGAATTGAAGAGCTTATACCACAGTAATATGTGTGTATCCATGTTCATAGCAATGCAATTTATCATAACTAAATCCTTAAAATAACCCAGAATGGAGCTGTAAACTGAAGAATGGAGAATAAAGAAGATGTGTTATTTTTACAAAATAGAGTGTTATTCAGATATAAAACAGGATAAATTTGAGTCTTTTGTTGGTAAAAGAATGCAATTACAGAACATATTTTTAAGTGAAACAAATTAGACTCGCATGTGCAAACATCATATTGTTTCCTTAGTGTGAGAATCTGAAAGGGAAAACTGGAATCTGAAGGGTGCAATAGATACTGGGAAAAAGGAATGAACTTATTCAAAAGGAAAGAGTTGCTTAGTTAAGGAGGACAGGAGGGGGAGTGAAGGAAAGAGATTTATCTACGTATGCAAGCAGGATGGTTTGGACAACTGTATTGTGCATATCTGCTGGTTTATGGGAGAAGCAGTTAATGCTTTAATTTGTTTCATCCCCTTTATTCAATTTTTTATACTTTTTTCTTCTTAATTTCTCATACATTTCTTTCTTTATTTCTTCCTCCAGTTTTACATTTATATATCTGGCAGTATGAATAACTGAAATACCACATCTTTTTCAACCATTCCTCATGTGATGGACATCTTGGTTGTTTCCAAGATTTTGCTATCACACATTGCGCTGCTATAAACATAGGTACACATATATCACTATGATACAATGTTTTCAGATCCTTTGGGAAAATTTCCAGTAGGGGGATAGCCGGCTTGTATGGGATTTCTAGTCCTACTGTATATGTAAATAGCTACACTCTTAATTTACTGATGAGACATCTGCTATAATAATGTCTGTAAGTATAATATCATGTATGCACCTTGTACGATACCAAAGCAGTATGAAAACAGTTTGCAATGTATTAATTTATAGAATCTGTCTTGTTAAGGTGTCTTAAAACTGTCTGATTGATATTTGTACTTCAATAAAATAAAAAATAAATTAAAATAATATGAATAGCAGCCGGACGTGGTGGCGCATGCCTGTAATCCCAGCACTCGGGAGGCTGAGGCAGGAGGATTGTTGTGAGTTCGAGACCAGCCTGAGCTACAAAGTGAGCTTAAAGCCAGCCTGAACTGCATAGCGAGACCCTGTCTCAAAAAGACAAAAAAAAAATATGAATAACTAGGAGGCAATACTATGTGTTACAACATATACTGTGATTTATTTTTGTTAAGTGAATTTTTTTTCTGTTTTAATTCTAATTTGCACCCTCCTTAAAAAATAAAAAACAATGGAATGTTGGAGTATGCAAATATTTTAGGAAAAAAGAAAACTCAATTGCACAGGAACTATGACAAAGAATCTCCAACTGGGAGCTCACCTTATTTGAAAGTGCTTGCACAGCAAGAGAAACCACAAACAAGGTGAAGACACAACACACAATCTTGGAAATAATGTTTGCCACAAATGATTACTATCAAGAAAGTATAAAGAACTCAACAGAATCAGACCTACCAAATATAAAAACCCAAACCAAAAATGGGCTTCTGAAATAAATATGTACTTCTCAGATGAAGAAATACAAATAGCAAATAAATATATGAAAAAATGTTCACAACCTTGGTCATTTGAGAAATACAAATGAAAACAGTACTTAAATTGTCTCACCCCAGAAAAATGGCTATTAATTTTCAAAAAAATCTAACAACAAATTCTGGAGATTTTCTCTGTTGTTAGTGGGAGTTTAGTCTGGTATAACCACTGTAGAAAAACGTATATTGATTCCTCAAAAAACTAGCATTGAAGGTCCTATTTGATCCAGCTATTTCTCTTCTGGGTACTTCCCAAGAAAAATTAAAACATACCACTATGCTATCTGTGCACCCATGTTTAGAGAAGCACAATTTATAATAGCTAGATCTTGGAGACAACCAAATGTCCATCAACTGAGGAATGGATAAAAGAGATGTGGCCTTTTTATATGATAGGGTATCACTCAGCCATAAAGAATGATAAACCCAAAGCTTTTATTGGGAAATGGGTGCAACTCAAGACCATGCTCATATGTGAAATAAGCCAGACATAAATGTGTGAGCATTGTATAGTCTCACTATTTTGAAAAGCTGAAAGAGTAAATATGATCCAAAATGTTGAATAGATTTTGTAAAATGGGAAGAATCTTTAAAAGGGATAGAGAAACTGGGTTGGAGGAATGGAACAAAGAAGGAAGGGGAAAGCGAAAGGAAACAATACAGTTATACTATTAATTTCTCTTAGGTCATTGAAAAGAAAGGTTTGTGCTAATATTGTTTATATAACTAAATTTTTATATGTTATGCTCTGAGTAACTAATTTAAGGATAACAATATGCCATGTATTAACCCTTGTTACCCTCATATCATATTGTGTTGGAATTTTGTTTTCTAGTTTTTGAGGTTTTTTATTTCCTTTAGAAAATTAATACAGATGCAAACATTCTCTACAAGATATAAACATAAAATGCAGCATATCATAAAAAGATAATACATCATGATCAAGTATTTTTGTTCCAGAGATGCAAGAATGGTTCAGCATATGTAAATGAAAAAATTTAGTACATCACATTAATATAAACAAGGTCATATACCACATGATCATCTAAAATAGATACACAAAAGATTTCAAAAATTTCAACATCTTTCTTAATAAAATCCTTGAAAAAATATTTACAACAGGATCATAACTGAATATAATAAGGGCTGTTTATGACAAGCTAATGAATAAATGGGGAAAAATTGAAAGCATTTGCCCTAAAATCAGGAACAAGACAAGAATGCCCACTATTACCTCTTGTATTAAACATAGCAATTGAAATGTTATACAAAGCAATCAGAGAAGAGGAGTAAAATGATTCACATAGAAAAGGAATAACTCAAATTATCATCATTTGAAGATGATATGATACTCTACTGAAAGGATGCAAAGGACTCAACCAAAAAAAATCTTAGAATTAATAACCAACTTAAGCAAAGTATCAGGATATATGACCAACATGAAAAACATTACTATTACTAAAATCAAACAGTATACCAACAATTAACTTGATGAGAGGGAAATTATGAAAACAAAACTACATATAGCAGCTTAAAGAATAATAAAAGACCTAGAAATTAACCTAACCAATGATGTAAAGAATCTGTATAATGAAAACTATGGTACTCTGAAAAATGAGATAGAAGAGGACAGTAGAAACAGAAAGATATTCCCTTTTCCTGGATAGGCAGAACCAATATTGTCAAAGTGGCTATACTCCCCAAACTGTTATACCGGTTCAATGCAGATTGATTCAGAGCACCAACAGTCTACTTCACAGACCTAGAGATAACAGACCTATAATTCTTATGGTACCAAAACAGATCCAGAATAGGAAAAGTAACTGGGGGCTACTAGAGCAAAGAACGAGGCATTAGTACACCACACTTTAAGCTATATCACGAAACAAGAATAAAAACAGCATGATACTGGAACAAAAACAGGTACAACATATGAATCAGTGGGATGGAATAGAGGATACAGAAACATCTCATGCACATGTAACTATGTGACCTTTTACAAAAGGGCTAAAAGTGAATGTTGGAGGACAGATATCACATTCAACAAGGAGTTCTGGGAAAACTGGTTGTCTGTTGACAGAAAATTAAACTAGATCCATATCTCTTGCTTTGTACTAAATTAAAATCAAATGGTTATGATCTAAATATTAGATCATTCCAGAAACAAAAAATCTACTGCAATAAAATCTACTGTTTTATCTATAGCATAGATAAAGCACTTTAAGATATAGATGTAGGAAAGAAAGATACAGATATAGGAAAGGATTTTATAAACAGAATCTGAGTTGCACTAGATATAACAAAAATCTACAAGTGGGGCTATACCACACTAAAATGCTTCTATATGTCAAATGATTTAATTAATAAAGTGAGGAGACTAACCTATACAACTGGGAAACATTTTTGCCAGATACTCCTCAGTTAGAGGAATAACATCTAGAATATATAAAGGTCTCAAAATGTTAAACCACCTAAAATAAAATAACCAGTCAAAAAATGGATAAGTAAAATAAGCTGATGTTCTGCAAAAGAAGAAATAGGAAGGGCAACAAATATATGAAAAAATGGTCGCCATCTCTAGCAATTATGGAGTTGCATTAACACTTAAGAGTCCACCCTACACAACACAGAATTGAAGTCATCAATTCTGCCCATCAAGAAATTTTAAAAAATAAACAAATGCTGATGTGGCTGTGGTGAAAAAGGAACTGTTTACATTGTTAATCAGAAGCTAGTCACTATTGGGGCTGGGCAGATATCTCACCAGTCTAAGCACCTGCCTGGCAAGTGCAAGGAGCCAGGTTCGATCCCCAGTACCACATGCCCTGCCACTGTGCTGAGCACCCAAATTGGACATGGTGGCATATCCCTGTATTCACAGAAATGGGAAGGCTGAGACAGGAGCTGAGTCTGAGGTTTGTAACAAGACCCTGTAACAAACAAACAAATTAATTAATAAATAAGATTTTTAAAAAAGAAGTTAGTCATTATGGAAATTATATTTTCTCAAAACAATAAAATCAGAAATTGCACATAACTCCTGTATCCCTCTTCTAGTCTCTTACCTAAAGAACTTAAGACAACATTCATGCATACCAATGTTTATAGCAGCAAAATTCATAATAGAAAAACCTGGAGATAGCATTTACACCCATCATCAGATGATTGTATAAAGAAAGTGTAATTTCTGTATAAGTCAGAATATTACTTGGCTATAAAGGCAAACAAATTAGAGACATTTGTGTGTTAACTGATACACCCAGAAAATACAATGTTGAATGCAAAAAATTAGACATGCAAATTTAAATACTGTATGGTATCTCTCATCTGAGTAAGACAAAGTACAAACTAAGAGAAAATAAAGGACAGATATAAAAAGACAAGGAGATGGATCTCTTGAAGATTGGAAGGGGCCCAGGGGACCAAGGATGAGCTGTGAGATAGAGAGGATGGGGGAATAGGTATAATGGAGATATACCAAGGACAAGGTTCTAATGAGTTCAATCAATGTGGACATTACATGCCATAAACATTAACTAAAATAAACAATATTGACATGAATGAAAAGGGAATAAAGAGAACTAGAGTACAAAGGGGGAAGAGGAAGGGAAGACAAATTGAAGAAGAATCAGACTGTACTATTTACATGCACCAGCTCCCCAATGTACTGCAAACACTTACAAATTGAGTAAAATTTTAAAAATCATTAAGGCAGTATGGTTTGATTTTAATGTATGAAGAGTCATGACAAAGAGATAGAACTGTGACTTTCCCAATAAAATGGGCACATTTTGCAGTTAAATATTTTCTGTACTAACAACAGATAAAGAACTAGAAGCAAATATAAGAGCCTTTCCTTCTGGAGCAACAGTTTTTCACATGCTCAGGCAGATCTCACAGATATCTCACATACAGATCTTAGATGCACATCATGTTAATGTGTATATTAAGACTTTGTCCAGGCATGAAAATTAGTCTTCGCTTTCCAGTATTCTGTGATTGTCTGCCCATTAGGAAAAAGCATAGTACCTATTGGGAAACAGCACAAATACATTTCTAAGAATTTGTTGCAAAACTAGGTAATGTGAAGCTCATAAACCTGGGACACCTTTCTGTTTGGGGCCATTTCCACAATGCACCACAGAGAGTACAGACCCTGTTATACTAAACTTTGTGAATTTTCCATGGCAAAATCAAAGGATCTAAAATCAGGCCAGTATAAAGCTATATAACATGGAAAAAGTTATGCAAATGGCACACATGTAAATACACTGGTATACATACATACTGTGATCAGATGATCAAAGCTTTTTATGCCAGAACTGGAGTCCTTTTCCTGGATCTCATGAAGTCACCACTCTGAAACCACCACTGCCATCACCATTCATAACAGTGCACTTACTGTTAAATGCACATAGCTATTTTGTGGTCAAATATCAAATCATAAACATTAAAGCTCTACAGGAAAGTTGGACATGATGATAAATTCCTGGAATCCCAGCACACTGGGAATGCTGAGGCAGGAGGATTGCACGTTGGAGTCTAGACTGGTCCATCTAACAACATAACAAAATTGTCAAATACATACATACATACATACATACATACATACATACATATATACATACATACATACATATATACATACATACATACATAAATCGATGAGAACATCGGTCTGTGAGAAGATCTTGGATGAAGCTACCAGTAACAGAAATGCACACACACATGCATACACTCACATACAATCCCAGAAGACTTGATTTTCCAGTAATATTAACGATATTTAAAAGTTGAACATATTTAAATGCATTTACTATACTGTCTTCTTTCCCTAATAACTTCCAAAGTATAGTTGATGTGCAAATGCCATTTAATAAAGACTAGTAAATATCATTTTACTATCAAAGATGTAAATAAGAACTACTTTGCAAGCTTTTAAAACTCAGAGCTTCCTCATTTTATGTCAGTAACTACATCATAACATATAAAAATACCATTATGCAAAAGAAAAGGAATATAAAGCTTTCCGGCATTCTTAAAAATACCCTGAACAGTAAATTTTAATTTATACTTTACAAAACTTCTGATTCCTAAAAAAGGGAATAACTTTTATGTTTGCATTTTTGGCAAATGCAATAAAACTTATGCTTCGTTCTTTTGGTAAAAATAAGACACTTTAAGACTGCCTAAATTTTAATATTCTCCTCTCACTAATCCCATTAATGCAATATCTCCTAAGTAGAGTTTTATGGTCATTTTAAACTTAGAAGCAGCAATAACAACATAAAAATGTTGTTGAGAATCATGTACACAATCGTAAATTTATGTAGTTGGTAAGCTTATTTCTTCAATAACTTAAGTAAGTATAATACAATATAAAATTTTAATCAAACATTTTAATATTTAAAACTTTGGCTGTGTGTTTTATTCTACTTTAACTTAAAATATAAATTTTGGAGAAGTCGTATCAGTTACTCAGGGTTTACATAGCATGCCTTTTGATTATCTGCAAAAATCTGTGCAAGTCTAATCCTGAAGGGGGTTCACAATTTTAAATGGCTTTTCAAAAAGTTATATGATGCAAATAAGGAGAATAAAAGGATAAAAATCTTCAAGAAGTTAGATAATTTTTTAGACCTTCCTTGTAATCAGTGCTATTGTTATCCACCTAAATCATCCTGCTGAAAAGTAATCACAACTACTCTCTCTTGAAAAGAAAGTCACACAGGTAAACATGAGCTACCTATCTCAGAGTCTACATACACACCCATCACCCCATGACTGTCACTCCATCTTCCCATCACAAAGCAGAGCAGACATTGACCAATGGCTGATTGCCACGTGTAACATAAGACTAAACCCTTATCTCAAGGTGAGAGCAATTCTGAGGTGCAATTTAAGCTCCAGAACTTCCCTGTGAGATCAGGTGGAAGTGAGTCACTAGCAGAAACCACATTCTTGGGGAACCTTTTGCTCCCAGCCTTATCCTGTTTCTCCCTCTTGCTCCCCAAGCACTCACCAGAAACTGCTTAAACAAGAATTCTTGTCTCAGACTCTGCTTCCGGGAGAATGGAGCAAGACATGTGTTTTTGAGTTCTAACATTTTATCCATCTAGAAAGTGGTTTTAGGATGAGATATTAAGGATGCATTTTTCAAGCTGGTCATTCATTATGGATTATTCAGGAGCTAGATGACAGCAAGGATGTTATCACTGATAAGTAAAATTTAATAGTTTCTAGCATGTTAAAGTTAATGGCTGTTACAAATTTATTTCGCTCACTGTAACAACTGGGATAGAATATAGGTGAGCAGGAACCCACTGAGTGGTACCACATATAGAAGGTACTGAACAATGTGGCAAATTAAACATGAAGACAGTGAGCAGCTCCTGACAAGCATAATTAATTTACTTGAAAGCAATGATAAGCTTGTATCTATTAATCAACACTTTAAAGCCAAGAGGAGCAGAGGGCCTCTTTGCTAGCCAAATCTCTTATTTCCTGGAGCTGAAAGGCATATATTGAAAGTCAGGGTCTAGTTGTAATATTAGGAGAACTTCAGAAAATGTTGAATTTTCAGTGCTGGAAAGTGTCTAATTCTATAGTCAGAGTCCTGAGAGGAATGTGACCTTGAGACTTGGGATTAGTATCTACATGAGAACATTGTAGCAGATATCTAATAAATATTTAATGACAAACAGAGAAACATGATCAGGGGAAAGTGAAAATGCTGAGTTTTACTGAGCTCTTATTAAGTTGGAATTGAATTTGAGTTGATCAGGAACTAGTATAAACAGTGTAATTACCATCAGAAAGCTACTCAAATATTTGACTACCCTAATGAGCATATAATGCAATGGTCCAGAAAGGTGAAAGTTCTGTACTTGCATTTCCAGAACGTGTGCCACCAGGTACCTTTGTGCTTACTATATCTGTGTTGCTCCTGTGCAGTTTCTGTCTTCCTGTTTCCATGTCTCATGGCTCTTCATTATTGGTGACAGATGCAGTTTCACTAATGACCCTAAACACCTTACAGCATAAGGCTCTTGAGTAAATAAAGTGCTTTAGATTTAATGTTACTCTTTTTCCCCCTGCTGTTTCTATCACTGTTTTGAATGGAATTATATTCCATTCTTTGTTGGCACAATAACTTGTGATTTTTTTCCCTTAAGCCTCAGATCTAGTAATATAAGAAACTGTAATATAAGTAATTTTCAAAAGAAAAGATGTCTCAACATGGTCAGACTTTTGTACATCCAAAGAACTGAAGTATACTCTTATTGGGTCAGGTAAACTTCTGTATATCCCTGGCTTCTAGGGTGATTTCAGAGCTGAAATTCTGTAATTCTGTTACTTTACAGTTAGGGAAACTGAGGTTTAGGCAAGTTAACTGATTTGTTCCAGTGTAGCACAAGTACTTAGTGAAAGATCTAGCTTGTCATCCTCAACTGAAGTTCTTCATCTGCTGACCCATCATGTGTATTGCAAAGATAAAGCTGTTATATAGAGTTTCATGGAAGCAATATATTTAGAACTTTGTCATACTCTGTCAGAGTAAGTCTCAAAGTATAAGTCTTCTTTTAAAAAAATTATTAATAGTCCCTTACTGAGGAGCTTATCATAAAGGCAGTAAATTAAATCATTAAATTGAAAACTTGTGATCTGTTCAATAAAGGACAAAAGTCACACACACACTATTAAAGTCACACACACACATGACACAGCTTGGTGGCATATGCCTGTAATACCAGCACTCAGGAAGCAAACAGATTGTGAGTTTAAGGGCAACCTGAGGTATATAGTGAGTTAAAGGCTGGTCTATATATATATGGGGAGAGCTGGTCTCAGATATATGTGAATATACATTAAAAAATGAAATTACTGTTTCTACACAGCTCTTGATATTGAGGAGGGGTGCAGTGAGAGGATGGAAAAAACAGAGACAAAAAGCTGAAACAAAGTGAAACCCTCTCGCTCCAGATGGGAGAAAAGGAAATTACCCAGTCACCCTATGGGCATTTTTTATACATTTGACAAAGATACTATCTTGTGACACAGCCTTGCCTAGCAACAACTAATAGCTAGTATTGTCTCAGGTAAGGTGTTTCTCTGGACTGAAGCAGCTGAATTGCCTCAGAAACTCTTTGTTCTTGGCTAGGCCTGGTCTTGCTTTGCCTCCAAATGTACAAACAATTTCCAGCTTCAGCCACTCTCTACAGGAAATAGAGCGAGACAAAATAATATCAATCAGTGTAGATGCTGCTATTTTGATGAATTTGCAAAATATTTTGATGTCCATATGTTTTCAAGTCCAAAACTACAAAACTTAAATACTAGGGACTAGGCATGGTGTTGCATGTCTGTCATCATGGTACTCAGGAAGCTGAAGCAGGAGGATTGCTGCAAGTTTGAGGCCAGCCTGGGCTACAAGGTGAGTTCAAGGTCAGTCTGAGCTACATAGCAGAACCTTGACTCCCAAAGAAAAATAAGGGCCATGAAGATAGCTCAGCAGCATAAGTTCCTGCCTGGCAAGTGCAAGGTCCTGAGTTTGATACCAGTAACCCCCACAACACAGAAAAAAAAAAGAAATAAAAGAAAAAAGTAGAAACAACACTAAAGCAACAAGTGATGTGAGAGAGTCACATTTTATTGCAGCTAGAGAGTAAACTAAAGATATAATTATCACAATTTTTTTTGTTTGCTTGGTTTTAGGTTTTTGTATATATTTGGTACAGGGTCTCACTATGCAGCTCAGACTCCTAGTGATCCTCCTATGTTTAGCCTCACCAGCACTGGGATTACAGGCATGTGCCACCACGCCTGGTCTCCGTGGCCAGCTCAGCACACCAAAGGGGTGTGTGGGCTGGTGCAGTATGTAGTGCCAGGAATCAAAACTGGTCCCTGTACTTGTCTAAGCATCCATTTAGTCTGCTGAGCTATCACACCACCCCTAATTATCGCAATATTAAGAGATTATATTTGCTTGGTTTACTATGGGATGACAGATCATATGAATCACAGATTTTGTTTTTCTCTCTCCAATCTTTTTCTTATTTTTTACTAACAGTGGCTTCCATAAACTAATTCTGGAGGATCTGTGGGTCTCAGTGTGATCTATTCTACCTGTGGTGAAACTGGTAGGAACGAGGAATAGATAAACAAGAGGATAAAATCTGGGTTAGGTGGTAACTTGTCTGTCTGGTTGGTGAGACGACCTCTCAAGCAACAATATGGACATTTATTTATACATTAGCAAAGCTGAACAAGGCTGCTTAGTGACAAACAGCTGACATTAACCAGTCAGGATGTTTATCTCAGGACTGAGGTAGCTTGTTTGCTTTAGGCATTGAGGCCTAGCCCTTTCTACACACGTTTGACCAATTTTCCAGCTTCCAGGGCTCCCAAAACAATTTCATTTAAATTAAAAAGCTAAACAAGCAATGAGGAGATAGCTCAGTAGAATAAGTACTTGCCTGGCAAGTGCAAGGGCCTGAGTTCAATACTCTGATCCACCAAAGGAAAAACAAGCAACATTTGAAAATAAATCCATAAAACATTAAAAGATGGAAGAGAGACAGCCCTTTTTTGAAACCAGCGATGCCAATATTAAATAAATGAATGATTCATTCAAAATTGTTTTGAATTATTAGCAAAGGCAACTATATAGGGAGGAAGAACAGTTGTATTCAGGGAGAAACTGCTATAATTAAGTAATAAGCAAATATTTAAAATGTGTGTCCTGTAAGTTAGCAATTTAATGCTAGTCCACCTAATAATTATTATAACAAAAATAATTATACTGGAGTGAAAAATACTTGCTGGGGTAACATATACCATATAATAATACATAATATAGATTATATAATATACAATATTGATCTTATTTATTATATGGATGAACAGAAAGATAGCTATGTGACCTCAGATTTTTTTTCAGTGTTTTCATGATGTCACATTTTCCTTTTTTTGAAAGTTTTATTTAATAAATTTCTTTTTTCTTTTTTTTTTTTTGTAGTACTGGGGATTGAACTCAGGCCCTTGCACTTGCCAGGCAGGCACTTATGCTGCTGAGCTGTATCGCCAGTCCCTTAAGGGTTGGAGAAATGACAATTCCTGTTAAAAAGTTCAAGCTTTAATTTTATTAACACAAATTATATATCATAAAAATGTCCTATTTATTATGCATAGTTGAATTGCATGTAATTATAAATTGTGTGAAATAATAATATCTTACTAATAACTTTTGATTTGTTGTCACTAGAGTTCTTTGAATGGAATTAAATTCTTATGGGGCAATAAGAATTAGCATTATTGATTAAATGGAAACACAGGATCAGAATTTTTCGTCTTTTTCAAATATCATGAAACTTCAATTTGGGATACAGCTGGTCAGTCTAAAAGTACTAAGGAACAAGAAGAAAAATAAACAAAACTTTCCTGAGGTTTCCATCCAGCTCCTATTCCTGTTACTTACAAATCTCTAGGAGCATTGTGTAGCTTCTTCAGTAATTTTAGCACTATGTCCATGAATTTTCTATTTCAGGAATATTAGCACATAGTGAAATGTATATTTATTTTATATTTAATAAATATAAATCTGAGCACTTTGTCCTACAAAGTTGAAGAATGAAATCATGCGAAAGAGTAAGTTTGAAGAGTGTTTATCAGAAATAAGAACAAAAGCTCTTGACTGATACCCACCAATAAGGGATTGGAGAACTGGAATTTCAGATGTGCTTTCTTTCTTTGGCTCTATGTAGATAAGTAGAGCTCAGGAGATTTTGCAGAGTTAAGGCTGCTCAGACTGCCTACCTTTAAGCTAAATAACTGAACTATTAGAGTAGAAATTACTTAATATCTTTCTGGTATTATGCTAACCTTGCCCAATCTGGAGCCCCTTGGATTGACTGCTGTTGGGAAAACAGAATGTTGATGTTTATTTGGACTTTACCTCGAGGTTATATACTTTGCATGTTTCTATGGTAACCACATTACTACATTACATCATTCTCAGCAATTTTATAAGAATGCTATGTAATTGTCACAAGTTTTACATTTCCCAGACACTGCTGACCACCTGTGTTCATAAGGACATTGTGGTTTAACATTTACCCTACTTTCCAGTTTGTTATAACTACTTGTTCCTAATTTTATGATCATGTTTTTCCCTTAGTGGGCTTATGCTCAGCTGCATGGGGGGGTGAGAGACTGAGTTCATCTACAGTTTAAGTAGACTGAAATGAACTTTTCAGTGTAGTTAGGAAAAGAAAATGATGTCTCCTGTGTCCTATCATTCCTCCCTCAAGAACATAGTTTCCTTTCTTAAGACATATATAGTCTTTCATATTCTGGTAGCCTACTTTCTATCTCATATTTTGTATTCTTCTTTAAACTGTCATTTAACTTTGTCTACTATGGTTGTAATCTATTCTTTATCCCTGAATGAGGCAAGGCACAAAAATTTAGCAGGGCCATTATTGTTAGATGAGGCCTAGCCAAACTGGTGATCAAGGAATTTAACCAGGGGTTTCAATTAAATACTGTTTATACTACCCTGGTTTGTTGTAATACTCTTTTCCTTTTTCTTTTAACTCTTGGTCCAGTTACTCCAGGGTCTCTATTATAATCCTGGAGCTGTTTGCATAAAAGCAACATTCTTCTTCAGAGCAGTGCAGTGCTCCATACAGAGCAGGTTAACTCTTCTGTTTTGTAACATTACCTCTGCTAGAGAGTTCACCTGATCATGAAATTGTCTGACCACATTTCAAACCCTGGCTATCCTTTGTACTATAAGTTGGCCCATTAAGCCTCTGCAGAAACGTTTCCAAATAGGCTATTGCTTTAGCACTCATCTCGAGGGAATCATGCTATGCTTACCCTAGCCAGTATCAGCAGGAGTGTGATGTCTCTTTTTGTTCACACTTGGTTGCCTAGGAACAGGTGCCTGGTTTCCAACCCCCCTTGGATGGCTTTTACTCTGGGAATGAGCACAGTTAAAAGGTAAGGGCCTACTTCTGTGAGTTGTTGCCTATGGTCCAAGCATTTAAATAACCCTTTAGCGCAAAATAAAGAGGATCCCTATGGTACAATGAAAATAGCTTTTAGTGACGTAGTTTGGTTACAGGCTACTCTGTTATGTCCCAGTCCCACACAAAATCCTAATCCACAAACAGTTTCTACAATGAAGAGAGGAAGTCACTCCTATTTTTCTGGGGTACAATTAGTCTGGCCAGAGACTATCTCCACTAGGTAAGCTATAGTTGCCTAGAATGGAGGGATAGACTTTATATGCACATCCAACAATTTCCAGACAAGGTAGGATCAGATAAATTGAGGAGAAGATGGGTCTCACTAAGCATCTGGAATATACCTAGTTGGACACTTATTCTGCCCACATTCATTTAGATACTCTCTGAGGCTGAAATGTTATCTTTTGAGGAGGCTAGGACAACAACCTTTGTTCTGGGATTATCAGAATGCTGCAGCTCATGAGTAAGAATAGGAAAAGCAGTAGCTGGCTTTCTGGGAATCACTTTAGTTTGACTTACATGGATGAAACCCTTGGGATATCTCCAACCCCCTACTGTCTATGTATACATCTGAATACCCCAGGACAATCTAATGGCCCAGACTAGATTATTGATGTCCTTTGTGGTTACCCTAATTTGTAATAAAAAGCTGCACGAATATCCAGTATCACAGCCAGCCTTCTTTTCTCTATACGTTTGGATGTACTTATCATTCTAGGCTCACCAATGGGTCAGAGGGTTGGGTCTATAGTTCTGATATGTGGTAAATGTTCATCATTCCATCCTCCCCAAAGTCCTATATTTTCGTAACCCCAAGGGGGACAGTATGCTTCTTTCTCATTGCCGCAATCTCCCCCTTCTGTCTTTGGGTACATATATAACCCACAAGGAACTAAGACTATGTTGCCGTTTTCTTCCTTGATGGCCTTTTCCTGAACTTTACATGCAGGGAAGGGGTGGTTACCAAGGTTAGCCCTGTCCTGCTACCAGTGAGGATTCAAAAGCTTATATATATGAATGGTGAGCTAAACAGTTTGTTGTCCACAAGGAATGCACAACGAGGCTGACTCAGCTCATTCAAGTCAAATGGAATCTGTTTGTGGACATTCAGCTGTGTAATTATAAAGCTCTGCCCCAATCCTCCCAAACAGTCTGTTATTATCCAGGGCCAGTTGTCTCTAAGGTTATCCACAACAGGTAGGCTGAGATCTATATAACTTGTGAAGTTATCATTGGAATTGAGCTACAACCAGTTTCTTTTCTCTCTTGTTTTTCCCTAATGTATTTTGTTGTTGCAGGTCTCACCCTGCAGCTCTGACATATAGTGATCCTCATGTTTTCAGCCTTCCCAGCATGATGGGATTACAGGTGTGCACCACAATGCCTAGACTCTGGTCAGCTCAGCCCATCCTGGGAGAAGGGATGGCATGTCATGTGGTGCCAGGGATTGAACGATGGTCTCTGTGCTTGCTTAAGCAGATGCTTTAGTTCACCGAACTATCTCACTAGCCTCATGAGCAGTTTGTGATGTAATCTTTTAGAGCACTGTGGAGCAGTGACCTCCTGTGTAAGTGAGTTCTTAAGTGCAGATGATGGTGTAGATTCCTCAGGGAATTCTAGTATCTACTTTTTGACTCAGCACTGGTCAATTCTGGGAGTACAACCTGTAACCTTAAGAACAGTAGGCCTAGTTATACTGGTGTCATGTGGCCTCACCCACTTTGGTTGCAGAGGGTCATCATTCCATGCTCTAACTAACATTTTGTCTCCTGGTTCAAATTTTTTACATGAAGTGAACCCATCCTGGATATGGTGTACACCAAGATCAGAGCAGGATAATTGGCAACATTGCCATCCAGTTTACCCCAGTCTCTTGGCCAAGCTTGGCTAGGATGGTCTCCAAAATTTTACTTTGTCTCTCTGCTTTACCAGTACTCTGTAACTGATAAGCTATAAGTAGCTTCTGTTTTATCCCTAAATCTACTGAAAAGCTCAGAACTACTTGAGTCATGAAAGCAGGTCAATTATCTGAACCAATAATCATGGGGAACTTGTACCAGGATATAATCAGAAAATCTCAGTTATTGTGCAGGTGGCCTCTACCCAACCTATTCAGATGCAGATTTGAATTAACAAATACTTCTGCCACTAGTAGGTTGATTTCAGTGAAACCCACCTTAACAGCCTCAAATGGCAGTGCCTCTTGCCGTCAAAATCTAGGTTTTTGATGTGAATAAGAACCTGGGTTGGTATGAACACAAACCACACATCTGCTGGCCACCAAGGTGCCCAAAGTCCAAAGTCTAGAGATAAAAAAATGCCATCCAAATAACTCTGATATAGCCGTTTTTCCTAAATGGGTGCTGTTAAATAGCTCTTGGATCACAAAATTTCCTACTACCTTGGGGAGGACCACCTTTCTCCCTGGCAAAACTTGTCATCCATTTTGTCCTGTGACCCCTTCTATTTTGGCTCACTTCAGTTCTGCTACTGAACACTTGAGCAGTTTCAGAAGAGGAGCCACTAAGTCTTATGTTACCAGGAGCAATTCCCCAATGGTGGCTTATTTAATGGTCAAATCAGCTGTACTGTTTCCCTGAGCCTCCACTGAAGTGGCCTTCTGGTAGGTTGGAAGGTAGATCATGGCCATGTTGGTGGACACCCAAATGGCCTTCAACAAGTTAAGTATCTGCAAGTAATTCTTAATGTCTCTTCTTCCTGTAGTTGGGAGGACTCCTTCCTGGTAGAGGATATTATGTGCATGTTGAATGGCAAAGGCATAGTGGAAGTCTATATAAACATTTACCTGTTGTCTCTTCCTATCTCCAGGATCCAAGCAAGAGGAATAGTTTAGCTTTCTGGGCCAATGTTTCAGGAAGCAAAGCCTCAAACTGGATAGTCTACTTGATGGTAACAACTGCTGTTCCCACCCTCTGAACCTCATCCAGTACCTGCTGCTTCCATTTGAGAATGAAGTCAGGTCAAGGGCCACATCCTGCAATTTGGGTCTGGCTGAATAAAATTCCTCAATCACTTCCACACAGGCGTGCTCAGGTGGCTTCAAAGATGTTGGTAAGAGAGAAGCAGGATTGAGGTCCTTATAGTCTTAAGAATAAGTTAAAGATCTTCCAGAAGTGTCCCTTGGTCCCAGGCCAGTCTAGTACTCAAGAACTACTACCATGTCCTCTTAGCAAGGATGCTAATGCATGGGGAATAAACACATCCAATTTTTGTCCAAAGTCAGCTTATTAGCATCTTTTACATGGCAGTGGCTATAGTGGCACACAAACAAGGCCATCCAGCTGCCACATTGTCAGCTGCACAAATATTCTAGTTGGCATTTACAGGGCCTCAAGGTCTGAGTGAAAACTCCCTGGGCCATTCCTTCCTTTATATGGATAAAGAGCTGAAATGGTTTAGTGATACTAAGAAACACTAGAGCAGGAGCATTCACTACTCTTTTTTTTAGGATCTCAAAGTCTGTCTAGAACTCAGAGTTCCATTCAGTGGAAGATCATTTTCTCCATTTAAGCCCTCATACAAGGGTTTGCAAATGGATGCAAAATTAGGGACTCAAAGATGACAGTATCTAATTTTCCTAAAAATTCCCTCAAGCCTTTCCTATAGTAGGATTCTTTCAAGTCCTGGATTGCCAAAGTATGGGAAATTAACAGCAAGCAAATCCTACCTTTTAACACAAACCCAAGGAACTTTATAGTCTATACACATATGTGAGCCTTTTTCTTTGACACTTGATACCCCTTGTTCTGCCAGCAACCCTACCATCCAAAAAGTTTTGACAGCTAGCAGCAAATTGTCAACATGCTACAACAGAGATATCTCAGAGTTTTCTTCACTGCAAGGTACCAAATCTTTGGACAAAGCTTTCACAAATATTATAGGAGAATTCTTAAATCACTGAGGGAGCCTTGTCCCTCAATTTCCATCCCACCTCTGTATCCTTCCATTCAAAAGCAAATTAGTTCTTTGTACATAACAGGCAATGGAACACAGGAAAAATGTCTTTGAAACCCAACACAATATACCACGTTTGAGGGGAGTGAACTAAGCAGAGTATAAGGGCTAGGTACAGTAGGATGGAGGTAACAAGGCATTGACAGCTTACAAACACTAAACAAAATGATATTCATTTGTTCCAGGTTTGCAAGAAGGACATACTCCAGGGGGACTGACATTTCTCTGTATGCCTGCCTCAAGCAGTCTTTGAATATGGGTCTTAATTCTTTTTCTAGTTTTCATAGTCATTGGATATTGTCTCAAGTAGACTGGCTTTGTGTGTCCTAACTCTGCTACCACTGAGGGCACATGAATTGCTACACTTGGAGAGTTCTCTTCCCCACAAGCCTTTGGAAAACGCTAAGTCCATTGGAGGAGGGCAGATTGTCCTGCATCAGTAGAATCTAGGAGGTGATACTCCTCCTGCATAGGCAAGGTAACAGTTACCACATGAGCCTTGGGGGAGGATTTTCCTCCCATATTCAAAACAGTTCCTTGTAGGTTAAAAGAAATTTTGTTCTAAGTTTGCAAAGAAGATCCTGGCCCAGGAGGTGGAAAGAGTGGTCAGGTAGAAGCAGGAAGGAATGCCTAACTTTATGCCACTCAAGCTGAACTCAAAGAGTAGGCTGAAGTCTGGCCCATTGCCCCTTGAATATGCACTTTCTGACTCAAAAGTGAAGCCACTGGCTAAGTAACTACTGAAAAATCCGCACTGATAACCAAAAATCTAGGGCCAGCATGGCCTGTTAGTTGGATTCACAATTTAAACTTTTGAATATTATTTTGAAATATTTAATTTAATTTTGAATTAATCAATATTTAATTTTCTGAATGTTTCTTAATTTTAATTTTTGTTTTGTGATTTATACTGTTTCTTTGACATACAGTCTACTTATAAGACATGGTATGATATTCTTTCCTAGTATTAAAAACTTTTTAAAAAGTGTATTTCTATTTTCCATTGACTTTATTAGTTCTTCCTTGTATTTTACACACACACACACACACGCACACACAAATGTATAAAAATGTGTATAATCTGGAAAAAATATGTATATAACCTGACATAAGATTGATATTGTTTTGTGGAAATCTTCAGACCTTTTAAATGGCTTTGTCTTTTATGTAAATTATATTTTACATAGTCCTGCATAACTACCATTTTGAGAGCTCTTTATTCTTTATCCAAGACCATATGGCAACTTCTCTTGCCTTCTGGATTATGGTCTTTATTTTCTATATGCTACATCTGGAGATATTAGAATATTTCAAGTTTGTATAACTGGAAAATATTTTACTTTTAATTTTCAAAGGTATGTTTGCTAAGTATAAAATTCAATGAGAACAGATTTTTTTCTCAGTCCTTTGAATAAATAAGTTTACTACCCACTTGCTGTTTCTTTTTTTTCTAATGTGGAATAATATGCTATCTAATTTTGTGCATAGCTAATATTTTTTATATGTATATGTTTTAATTATTTTTTCTTTACTACTAGTTTTGGACAATTTCATCTGTGTGTACCTTGGTATGATTTTCTTCATATTTCTTGTGCAAAAAATTCATTTTTCTTGAAAATGTGGTGCTATGATTTTAACTAAATTCAGAAATTTAAAATCTTTCAGTATTTATTGCCTACCCCCAAGTACTTTGAGAATTCTAATTATATTATAAGTTTCTTGATTTTGGCACAGACAGACAAAACTATTATATGACTGACCTGTAAACTCTTTCTTCATGTTTATTTTAGACAATTTTTATTGTTATATTCATTTAAGTTTAAAATGTTTTAGAACATGCAATCTATTATTAATCTCATGTTATGTATTCATTTCAGAAATATTTTTCTAAAGTTCACTCTGTCTACATCTTATATCTTTTACATTCCAATATTTGTCTACAATTTTTAATTTGCTGTATAATTATTATTGATTTGCAATAAAGTTAATAATGAGTACAAAAAAAATCTAGGACCAGTGAGGTAGCTCAGCAGACTAAGTGTCTGCTTAGGGAAGTGCAGGGACTGGGATTCAATCCCTGGCACTATAGGCCACGCCGGCCCCATCCCCAGGTGAGCTGGAATGGCTGAATCCGGGTGTGGTTGTGCACTCCCGTAATTTCAGTTCTTGAAAGGCTGAAAACAGGAGGATCACTAGTAGTCCGAGCTGTGTAGTGAGACCTTGTACCAAATACATTACAAAAAGAAAAAAAAACTAACAAGTTTTTGCCCTATATTGGTGGTTAACATGGGTTCCCTGGTGCTGAGAAACAGAGACCTGTGACCTCATTAATCTGAAACCTCCTCTGATCTCATCACAATCATTTCCTTCTTTACTCCTCTTTTTCTAGAAACTTTGTACATTTTAGCTTGAAATGTTCATTCTCCTTGCAATAGGTATACTGGTCTGGATGAGGTCCTCCCTGCTTGCCTTTTGTCCCTTTTGCCTCAACTCCTACCTGCTCACCTTTCCTGTATGCTGGCTTTGTCACTTTTCTTTTTTCCTATCTCAATTTCTATTATCCTATTATAAAACACTTTCTTGGCAATTTCTATCAACTGGGACAGATTCATTCCTGTGATATCTTCTAACTTCTACAGGTTTGGGCAGATATCAGGGGCCAACTAAGCAACACATGCCATATCAATAGTGTATTTGATGCCAATCCTTGGGTGCCTATGTAAGTTAGTGGGGGGATGAGCAGCAGAGAGAAGCCCTACACAGAGCATGGTGTTCCTCCTTCAAATCGTTCATCCTTTCCTCAACATTGCAATTCCAGTTAGGAGTATTCCATGGTGCAATGTAAGCTACTGCTATTTCATTGTCCCAGGCAGTTCCCCCTGTGTCTAATATTATGTATTCCTCAGCCAGTTTATCAATTTTATCTCTTTATTCAGAGGTGAATAAGGTTAACATAATCTGTTAGCAATCATCTCAGGTAGGTTGATGAGTATTAAAAACTGAATTAGGCAATGTGATCAAGGCCTGAGGTTGCTCCAAAGAAAAGGGAGGATTCTGTGTCTGCCAATAATATAAATCACTGGTGGTAAAGGGGAGATATACCAGGGTAGAGTGAGTGTTCCCATCTGGTCCCATCACAGCCACCTGCTGCAGGGATAAGACAGGAACCAAGCCTGCGGAAGAGACATCCTCATCTGAGTCAGCCATTGGCTCAGGGGAAGGCTTCCAGCACTGATGCAATGGACAGGGAGCTGTAGATTCAGGGCTACAGCAGCATCCATCTCTCATTTGTGGTGTTAGCATGGGGGGATTATCTGCTGAGGGGAGTGAAGGTATCAAGCAGCAGGCTCAGGAGAAAGATCAAGACAGGGTGGTAGTCATGTAGGAAGGCAACGAGCAGGGTTATCTTTCTCAGGGGCCAAGGGCAAAACAAGGGGCTTTTTCTTCCTTAATTTATCAAAACTGGCCCAGGGAATCCACAAGCACATATTCTAAGCCATTGAGGTATTGCTCAAACTGCACATAGCCAGGGAAAAAATATATATATTTATATTTATATAATATATATGATCTATATGTCCTGGTTTCCCAGTAACATTCTCCCATATCCTACTGGCTAATGAGAGTTGAGCATCCCCTCTGATGGCCATCCCACTACAGAAGAGGACCACTATAGTTTACAGAGGGTGTGAAGCTTTCCTCTCTTCATCTTCACCCCATATTTCCTGTTAAATTTATCAAAGTTCTTGTTCATGCATTCCAGTACGGTTGACTTGCTGTTGGCAGCCCCTATAGCAGTTGTCTAGCATGTCTGGCCACTCAAGCAACACCACAGGTAAGAAACCAAGGCTAAAAAACTTCAAAATAATTGCTGCAGCTGTGGCCATGCATAACAGCCCAGCCAGATGTTGGACCTCAAGGTGAATGATGTAGAGGAGTAGAAAAGCCAGGAGCAGTGCCAACACCAATCCACTAGTCCACACAACAAATTCAAGTGTGATTCAAAAGTGCAGGCACATCTGAGGAAACACAAAACCTATGAAAAAACAAATAACCTAATCCTGGAAACTATCCATCCTGTCTGGCTGTCAGTTTAAGGTACTTTCAACACCAGGACTGACCAATTCAAAGCAAATTTAGAGAGAAACTCTTAACTTCTTGTCAGTGCCAAAATCAAATGGCTGCCACATCTCTGAGCCTTGACTCATCGAATTGTCAGCTTGTAAGGAAAAACAAGTTTCTGACCAAAGAAATTGAAGGCAAAGATTGGAGAGCAGAGCTTGGTTGTTCTGCTTTGCAACCATGGCATCCTGCCTCACAGTCTTCCCAAAGTGGCCAGCTGAAAGCTGAGGTGCCCTGCCAGCCACAGAGTGGCTGATGAGGTGAAGAGGCACAGCCCCACCCCCACAAATGAGTCTTCCTTGGGAGACATTCGGGAACTTTTGCAGCAGAATTCAGTGAGAGAGAAGCACTCAGGAGAGACCGAAGCATAGGAGCATAGGAATAAAAAACTTTTATTGGGAGCCAGTGTCTGACACCAATTCAAACACGTAAAACTAAAACTAAAACTAAAACTAAAACTAAAACTAAAAGGAACTGTTGGTTCGTGCTCCTTTGAAATTTACCTGCAGGTTACATATTTACTTTTTGGGTTTCCATTGTAACCGTATTACTTCATTCTTAGGGATTTTAGAAGAATGACACATAATTGTTACAATGTTTACATTTCCTAGATACTGTTCACCACCTGTGGCTCATGACGACATTAGGGTTTAACATTTACCCTGCATCCAAATTTGTTCTATTTGTTCCTAATTTTATGATCTTGTTTTTGTCTTAGTGAGTTTATGGTCAATTACTTTGGAGCTGGTGAGGGACTTACAGTTTAGGTAAACTTAAGTGACTTCTTTATTTTTAATGGAGTTACAAAAAGAAAATGGAGTCTTCTGTGCTCTATCAATGGTATTTTCATCCCTGGGCTCAAGTTTGCCTTAGTAACCCTTGAACCCAGTGAGACTCGGACATTGTGCTTTCTATGCTTCTCTCTATGGGCATGGACATGCAATCAAAGTCTGAGACTCAGTTCCAGAACTTTCCTGGAACTATTGGGAAAGAGACATTATGTTTTCACTAGGGCTGTTTAACTTAATTTAATCCTGCAGCCACAGAGGCCAATCTAGGCACTATAAAGACTGACTCTGCCTAAAACAAAGTCAACTTAGAGGAATAAAAATAGGGGCAAAAGATGAAAATATATTGATAAAGTGTTTTCACTTATATCCAAAAATGGCTAAAATTATTATAGACTTACTTATTTTTAGATTAAACTGTTTTCCTTGTACCTTGTGTTACATTTTTCTAATTTCACTAAATGAACCTTAATTAATACATTATTTTTTAGAAATTGTTTTCTTGAAGGTTTTTCTCAATATTAACAATAGTAGCTGATGTTGTTTACTGTTAGCTATTCTTTTTAAGGATTTTAGTTAGATAATATTAAAATTTCACACTGACTACTTTACTATAGTAATTAACTATATTGTTACTATTGTGGTGGATTGACAGCTGGTAGTCAACTTATAACATCCAAATGAACTGAATCAGCATGGTGCTGAATGTGTGGAGTCCACTTGAGAATCACTGCCTGTAGCATGAGGCAAAACTGGAGAAGAAGGAAAGCTATGGGAAGCTGTTACAAGTTGTTAGGGAAGCGTGAAGGGAACTGTTGGTTTTCTTGGAGGAGTGTGTCATGCTGGCTTTCCCGATGGGAACTCAGCTGTCTTCATTATCAGAGGAACTCAGGACATCACTCTTGCTAAGGATGGCTGTAGAACCTTTTGGAGGAGCTCTTGTTCTTAATTTGAGTGTTCCTGGCTCCAGTTCAGATCATTTAGCCTGCTAGCACTTCCTTCATCCTACTGGCACAGACTTTATAGTTTCTACCACTGATCTTTGGGCCTTCCCTGTGCAGATTATCATGGGCTCTAGGCCTCCAGATGGACTCATGCAGGACACTGTTTTGGGTTCTAGGTCTTCAGCTGGACTCATGCAGGACAATACCATGAGACTCTCAACTAGAGTCATTGGTCTTCGATGTGTGTACAAATTTCATGAACTCTTGGTATATGATTCTTTGGGTGATTCATTATATACTAATGTTACAATTAATTTCCTGTATTATTGTATTGTATTGTTCCCTTAAAAAACTCCAAACTACAATTAGTATTTTCAAATGAAGAAACTAGGCACAGAGAGATTAAGAAACTTGTGCTAAGGTTTTACAGTTATGAGTGGAGAGGTGGGACACAAGCCAGAGCACCTCAGATGCCTACATCTGTGCTGTTCTATACTATCCTGTGCTACATCCAGTAGCCTTTTTCCAACCATTTTTGTCTCTGATTCAGCATTCAGCACTCTCTTCTTGTTTGTCAGACTCTTACAGAAAGTCTTTGCTGTTCAATCTAGCTATTAGAATCTTTGTCTTTTAAAGGTATTTCTTCTGCCATGTCTTCTAAATCTAGAAATTTTCTCTAGTTTTGACTTGCTGATCTCAAAATTTCAAATGTCATCTCTGTGCAAATGACACTGAAGGAAAACAAACTACTTCTCCCCCCAAGCATGCTTGAGCTAAAGACAATAAAATTCGGGTGATCCCTCTTCTGATTCCCTAAATTTGGATAGAAATTCACAAAAACCACAGCCTCTCTATCCTACACTCGTCTTCCTTCCCTGCAAACAATATTTATACTCTTATTTATAGCACCTGCTTATCATTTGGAGAAGGATGCACCAGAGGAATTCACCAGCACACTTTCTTGCCATAAATCCTTCTTATATTTTTGGTCACCTGTCAACCCTGGGGCTGATTTTGTTTTGTTTTTCTCCCTTCCTTATAATTCAGTGTTGTTTGCTGAAACTATTTAAGGCAGACTCCTAAATTGCTGACTTGATTTTTCTTTTCTCCTGTATGATATGCATTGTTCCTGTTAATGAACTTGTTCTTCTCTGGTTAATGTATGTTTTATTGCAGGAATCTGTCCAAACTACAAATTTCTGACGGCCAATGAAAAAGTATATACACTAAATCAAATCTTTTATTTTGAACTTCCTGCTGTCCTCAAATCACTTTTGAGTCCTATGGGGGACTCAAAATAGCATTAATTTTGGCACATGGTTTTGAGTTTATGGGACAAAAAAGTTCTAATCTTTGTACTGTTTTGGTCTCGAGTGAAAATTGTATCAGGAGCCAGAGGTCAGTAAAACCCAACTATCAGCAATGCATTTGGCCCTCCAAAGACATGGGTCCTGGTTGTACATTTGGGCCCAATGATATTGTTGTACAATAAGAAATTCTGGTGCAATTATACCAGAAAATATTTGGGGAAAATGTATTTGTAATGAATAACAAGGATTTCTTTTCCTGTAATTAGTTCCTAAACACTACACTATAACTATTATTTCATGGGTTCTGGTTCATGTGGAAACCTGATGTGTCATCATGGCATCTCTCCAAGATGGGAATGAGCCCAAAACGACCTCTCCTTCTTCCAGTCCTTCCCCTATATCTTCCCACATGCCAAAAGATCTCCAATGAGCTATAACAAGGTCATCACCCTGCGTCACATAGTCCCTCAGATCAGAAAACTATAAAAGCAGCTGACTTCCTTTGTCTTGTCAGAGGATCCTCACACCTCTGTGGTCTTACTGTGTCCACAAGAAAATTCTCCTTAGTCTTTTTTTGTCCTTCAGTCGCCAAAAAACCTATCACTATATTGTTTTAGGCATTTTTAAGTAATCAAAGATGACTTAAAGTATATGTATATAGAGGAAGATATATGCAAATATTTCTCCATTCTATGTAGGAGAATTGAGTGTTTACTGATTTTATCTTCAAGGGTCTGGAGCAACTCTCTCATGGATACTGATAAACGACTGAACAAATATTGACATGAATGTTTTGGGATTACTAATAGGATTGCCACCCATTACATATGGAGAAATAAGAGACAATGTTAGAAAATACATGTCAATAACCCAGTAGTTAGAACAAATCTGCACTTATTTTCTACCTTTTATTCATAAAGTTACTTTTCTTTTTTCATCAAAAAATATTTTCCCTGAAATACTGAAATCAGGTTATTCATTTGTGACTTTGCTTAAACATTGATTAAAATGTTTATTGAAAAAAAAAAACTTGTTCCTCGACTTCATGTTATAAACTGACAGAGGGGGTTATTTACTAGGTTAGTGAAAATTTACTCTGCTCCAAGACTATGGTTGTCAAACTCCATTATTTACTGTACTCCACTGAGTTCCCAAGAAATGCATGAGGATACTGAAACTTTTATTAGCATCCCAGATGATTCCAATGTACTTGTAAGGCTGAAAACCATGGCTGACTGAGAGGGTATGTTTTTAGAGTTGTTAGATAAATATCTAATTAAATTTTCACTTCTACCAACCACTTTTTAGCATATTTTTATTCTAAAAATAAATTCATGTTTTAGTCAAAATTCAATTTCATCTGTGTATTTGTATTTTTTTTTTTTTAACTCTTTACTCTGGCTTTGTTCTGTGGTTGCATAGGAAATAAGAGGTTTAACAACATTCTTTGATCAGAAAGTGTCAAATGCTTTGTCTTTTCTTTAAGTCTGTTTGCAATAAACTTAATATCCCTAAAAATTCACTTCTCTTAAAGGAAAGCACTGAATTTCAGCCAATTGACCTATTTTTCTCCCTAGAGGCTGCCCATGTCCTCTCTATGTTTTCCCTGTGGCTCACATTAGCGAAAAGAGAAGACCCTTCTGGGCTTCAAATCTTTCTTATCTTGCCTGCTGTTTCACTGTCTAATCTTTTTAGATCCACAGAGAATGATTTTCAAGGCTTCTGAGACTGTTTAGATTGAGGCTATCTGTGTAATCCAAAATAATCTCCCTATTTTGGAACCTATGCTGAATTATATCAGGGAGAATCATTTGGGAACTAAGTTATAGAAATTTTGTGGAAGACACTTTGCTTACCACAGTTGTTTTATTTGTAATCTTCACTGCTCTTTGCTATCAGACTCCTTCCCACTCCTTTGTTACAGAACACATCTTCCAATTTAATTCCTGAGAAGGGATACATGAAAAGAATATTTAAAACTTCATATTTGGCAACATCTTTTTGACCTCCATATTTTATCAATTTCAAGTTAGAAATTTTTTCCCCAGAACTTATCTTTTAATGCTTAAAGTCGATGCCATTGCAATTTCTGAATCTTCATAAATAATCATATTTTTCCTCCTTGGAAACCATTCAAGTCTCTCTGATGCATATTATCTGAAATTTTACAATTACACATTTTGGTCTGGATAATTTATATCCACTGAGCTAAGTTTGTGTGTTATGTTCCTCCAAAGTCCCATTTTCAAGCTTCCTTTAATAACTCTCTTCTTGTGTGTGTTCTAATAGCTGTTCTGTATTCAACCTTTCTTTGCCTAATTGTTTCAGCATCATCCACACTAGACTGTTACATTGAAAGTGGCAAGAACTGAGATTTTAATGTTATTCAAATCTTAGTTGAAAATGATCATTCTTTCATGAATAAATATGTTGACTGGTATTTTTCACTGATGCCCTTTTATCAATTTGAGTAAGTTCTCCTCTATTCCTAGTTTATTCCCTTTTATTCCGGGGCTGTGCACTTTTTTAAATGAACGGATGTTGGATTCTGTCAAAAGCTTTTTGTTCATTCATTGAGAGGATCATTTTTTTCTTTAGTCTGTTACAATGTGTTATCATGTTAATTTCCTAAGTCATATCAACTTTCCATTCTTGAGGTAAACTGTAGTTATGCAGGCCTTCTATTGTAGCTGGATTTAGTTTGGTAGTATTTTGTTGAGGAATTTTTATATTAATATTCATAAGTGTAGTTTTTTTGTCTTTGTCTAACTTCGTTTTTCCTTTCGTCTGACTTTGTTATTCTTTTCTTGGAAGGAGTAAGTCATTCCATACAGCCCTAGTCTGACACAAGACCAGACACTCCAGCCGAATGAACATTTCTGTAGAATAGCAGAGAAAGGAAGCCCTATAATCCCTTGGGATTTCTTCCTACCTTACTTCCTGTTCAGTAAGCCAACTAATAAAATATGTTTTTCATACTCCAGATCTTAGTCTTTCAATCATCTATTTTCATTGGTCTGAATCTACAGCTTTATGACTGTCTGCCAAATAAAGTGGCCCCGCTTCCTGAATGATCCTTTTTAATGAACCTCCAGCCACCAACTTGCCTCCCAACTATAGTTTACCCAGAACACAGGAGGGTATCTTTAGTGGTTAATCCTGGCTGTAGAACCTTAGGCCGGAGAAGGTAAGCTACCAGCACAAAGCTATCAGGGAGACCTGAAACCCAGGCAGTGATGACACCTCTGGAAGGGTGGCTGGGACGCCTGCAGATTTTGGCAGTGAAAAGACCCAGCAGGTTGGGCTCCGAGCTCAGAATTCCCAAAGGGGGTGGGTGAGGCCCGGGGGACCGCACAGACATCAGTCGTCCGGGTAGGGGAGTGAGAGGGTGGAAAACTTTCCCACGGGTCCGCCTGGCGCCGCTCGCGGTTTCACTCGGGGTCAGGCCTCGGGCCCGGGCGGCGCCACCCACACTAGCCCGGTAAGACCCTACAGGGGTAGGGGGAGCGCTGCGCCGAGCGCTCCGGCGCGGAGTCCGAGCGTGCGGGGTCGCGGCCGCCGCCGGCGCAGCCCGAGCGCTTTCCGCGGGGTTTGGCTCCTGTCGCTTCCCGTCTCCCCGAACCCGCATCCTCTGCCGCGGCCGCCGCCGCCGATTCCTCGGAGCCGGGCGCGCCCCGAGGGGCTGGGAGCCGCCTGGCCCTGGTCGCCTGAGCAGGTAGGGGCGGCGGGGAGCGGGCGGGGAGCGGGCGGCGGGGGCGCCCGGGGGCCGGGCCTCGGCCCACCCGGCCGCGCTGGCCCAGCCGCCCGCGCCCGGCCTCAGGTGACGGCGGCGGCTTAACTTTCGCACTCGAGGCTCCGCGAGGCGGCCGCGGCGCCCCGGGAGGCTGGAATTACGTGCGCGCTGGAAACCCGAGCCCGAGGGCGGCGGCGGGGGCGTGGCGCGGGGCCGCGGGCGCGGGCCTGGCGGAGATGCCGAGGGCGGGCGGGGGCCGGGCCGGGCCGGGTTGGGCTGGGCCGGGCTGGGCCGTGCGAGGCGGGCGGCGCGCACACCCCTGACGGCCGCGGCCCCGGCCCCGCGCGGTCCGCTCCTTTTGTCTTGGCCCGCTCGGTCCCGGTGTCGGCGCCGCTTTTGTTGCAGCCCTGGGTCTGGAGCAGCGTGAGGACTTTCTGCAAGGCAGATCTGGGTCAGAAGTGAGGCGGAGGAGCTGGAGACGAGGTGGGGCCCGGGTCCCCCGGGAAGTTATTATGAGGGAAGTTATTATTAGCGCCCACAAGTACGTACTGCCCTGTTGTTTTCCAAATAATACTCTGTGATTTTGTCGCTTCTAATAAATTTAAATAGACCCAGGAGAACGCTCATTAGTTAACTTCAAAGGAGCGGTGTGTGGGCAGGTTACTTATGAGTCCATTTTATTGCTGGGACTGCTGGGGCACTCGCGGAGCCCACTGGATGTACCAAAACTAAGCAGCCAGGGCCGGGAACCGGGATTCTAATTTGTGTGGTGGGAAAGGCAGCTCTGTGTTCCCGTGCAGCTCTCATCCGCGAACAAAGTTAAATAATCAGAGGATGCCGGAAAGGTACACATTTTGTTTTAATTTACATATTAATTATTAAAATCTTTCCTTAAAAAATAGAATGGAATCTTTTCAGACTCATGGAATACTACCCCTAAAGGTGTTACTTAAGAGAGCAAAACTATTACTTCAGTTGTTGAGTTGCATCACTAGATTCGAAGAGTAAAATTCTTTTTTACTCAATTTCCTCCATACATATAGTGGTGCTTTCACCAGAAAAAGATATCTGATGATGATCATAGCATAGACCCTGAGTATTAATAAGAACGATAGAGGAGTTGAGCTGCTAGATGTATCCGAATATTAAGCAGAAATCGTACTTTTCTCGTAAAGACATGAGCATTTAGCAGAATTGTCATTTTAATTTTGTTGATGAAACTGAACATGTATAACAGCATTCGTATTACATTGTACTTTCTTATTTCCCCAAAGCCATGAACAATTTACCAATTTCTCTACCATTTTCTTTAATAGTTTTGTCGATGGAGATTTTATAATCCTGATTTTCTTTGTTTTTTCTGTATATGATTTTTCAAAGTGAAAAGGTTGTTTTTTAAAATTTAAAAAAGACCATTAAATATTGGGGGCCTTGAAAAATGCAATTAACTGGACATTTATTAATGAATCTGAGGACAGATCCTAGCCTCTTTAATAAGTAACTCTCATACATCAAGAAGCAAGTCTTCTAGGCAAATGGGTAATAAATTAATAATCATTTTAATAGACTTAGGTAATATTTTATGATGCAACTACCTGAAAAATAAAAGTTTATACTTATAAAATGACTATTTACCAAGAAACATAGTGCTAAAAAATTCACTTAAATTTTCCTAGCCATATAACACAGAGTTTTAGAGAACAGTGTGCCTAGACATAATTACTGCCTCGTGAAATAGTTATTTCCCTTAAATCACTTGCACTGAGGCATATAAGAAAAAGACGGTAGTTTTATTTTTTCTCGTAGGATTATATGGAGAATTAATGGAGTAATGGCTAGAAAAACATTTGAACTCTACAGAGGGAAACTGCTTTGTGTCATCACAGTATAAGCAGAGTGTGGGAAACTCCTTCCCTAACCTTGCTGTCATTTGTTTTACACTGATAATCATCCCAGCTAGTCCCAATGGGAGGCTAAAAATTTACTCCAGTAGTGCTATATCTATTATAATTATTTTGAATCCTTTGAAATTTGGAGTTAATTGGTGTATATACTACACATTAAGTAAAACAAAGTATCATGATAAACACTTATTTGTGATACTGGGGCTTAAACTAGATGGTGTGCTGAGCTACATCTTTATCTCCTCTGAAAGATTTTTGCATGAGAAGGGGTCACCATGTTTTGTCCAAGCCTGCCTTGAATTTGAGATCCTCCTGCCTCAGCCTTCCAAGCCCAGGTGTGCACCACTAGCCCCAGTGTCATTTGTTTAATAAAAATGAATGTTACTGTACAATGAGCACTTGTTTTCTCTACTTGACTGAATGATTTCTACCTGTTTGCAAAACTTAATTCTTCCAATATTAGGGATATTTAATAATTATCTTCACAAATCTGAAGGCAATTTTGAAGAGGTGGTACTTTTAACATAGTTTAAAATAATGACATTATTAGAATAAGTTTGCAGCCTTGCCAGAAGACTACACTGAAAGGTACAATGCTTATTGCAAGCAGTAGTCCTATACCCATGTGTATGTTACACATTATTACACGTGTTGAAACTAAAATTTGTATTGTTACCTCACAGTCACCTCTTTTTAACACACTGATATTTTTGAGAATCAGCTATTTCACATACTATGTTTTAAGTAGAATATATAAAGTAGATCACTTGTTTTATTGGAACAGTGCTAGTTTGGTAGTATATTTCATTTAGAGTTTGAACTTCACATAAACACAAGTACAAATCTTTGTAATAATTTAGTCACAAAACTAGGCTCTGTGTTATATTTTTGACCCAAATATAGCTGAAGTGAAATAGCCTTGTCAAATTATAGGATTTCTATTTAAAAAATAATTAATTAGCAGCTATGTTTGCAGCAGATTTTCCTGATCACACCACTGTCAAAAGATGAAATTCAGTAAATGTAGTTGGAAGATCTAATTGACTTTTATTAGTGATTTTAGAATCATACAGCATTCATAAAATGAGTGCTCTTTGGGCATTGTAGAACAGTAGATATTTGTATGGTGAGAACAAGGAAAAAGAATAATGTCAAAAGTCATCATGTTACTTTTATTGTATGTGTTACTTCCACCTCAAGTTGACTGGGCCAGTTTGGATTGGTTGCTGCACATCTCTTAGGAAAATCTGATCTGATTGGGTATTACCTGTTTTTGTAAAGTTTTATTTTGATAATGTGGCACTTAAGATGCCTGACATCACTATTGTTTGATCTACTAGGGCCTACTGAAAGACTTCAGCCTAGAACAATGATGCTCTATAAATTTTATTTACCCTTACCACCATATTGTCTATTTTTTGGGCTTAAAAACTTAATAAGTGTATTATACATCTTAGGCCATTTGTGCTACATAACAAAATATTATAAATTGGATAATTCTTAAAGAATGAAAATTTGCTCTTTGTATTTCTGAAGGCTAGGAGCTTGGTACCTAGTGAGAACCCTGGTCTCTGCTTCTAAGATCAACACAGCCTCAGAGGCAGAGGGAAGATGGGTAAAAATAGGCCTAAGATAATAATCCTCAAACTTTTTTATAAAGTACTGATCCAGTCATGGAGTCAGAGCCATCATACTTAATCACTTCCCAAAAGGCCTCACTTCTTGGTGCCACCATAATGAAATGACGTTTCAGCATTAATTTTGGAGGAGCCAAACCACCTGTAACATATACTTCATATGTGAGTGCCAGAAGACTCTTTTAATGGTATTAACAGTGAAGGAGATACTGACTTGATACCCTTAATTTATCATTAACAGTTTTATAATAGACATGTGAATTCATTTTCTGAGGTAACAGGGAGTAGGAGATTGCTTGTGCAGTGTATAACTGAGAATAAGCAATAATAGTGTGATTCCCAATATACTTCAGCCTGCTACATAATATGTCATTGGGGACATATGAAAGCAAGAGGTGTTTCTCTTTTGGTACTCAAGTACAAAGTTCTCTTTCTTTAGGATATATACGTATGTATTTGGTACAGGGTCTTACTATGCAGCTCAGACTCACAGTGAACCTCCTGTTTTTAGCCTCCCTAACGCTGGGACTACAGGTTGCACTACCACACCCAGACTCCATTACAGTGTGCCTGTGGGTGGGGTGGCGCAGCATTCGGTCAAATATCTATGTGAATTGAAAGGAAATGTTAATGTTTTTTTTTTGCTGTTGTTGTTGGAACCAGGGATTGAACTCAGGCCCTTACACTTACCGGGGAAGCACTTATGCCACTGAGCCATCTCCCCAGCCCTTGAAAATGTTAACTTTAATAGAAATAAAAGATTTTTAGATGCATACTGTTGAAAGCACAAGTAAATTATCAGCAGAAAATTATTTCCCAGTAGAATGGCCCCTTCTATGATGACTAAATGAGGTGGTATAATATGTGCTAGTTATACACAGAGTTTGACTACTAGGTCATTTCCATACCATTCTCACCCTGACTGATCCTTCAACTTCGATTGCCACCTTTGGATAGAATGTAGTTGCAGGTGGGGAAGCTCATAAGAATGAAGGTATATGTTTTATATGTACATTATTTTTTTCCTTAATCTGGAAATCTAATAGTTCATTCTTAAAATCTTTTTTATTTTAAAGAAAAAAACAAAACAATGATACAAGATTTCAAACAAGATAGGAGAGTAGCAGTGGTTAATATATTGCATATAATTATCTTTAAAATAGTGCTCAGATTGCCAGATACAGGCATGAAAAACTGATCAAACGATGTAAGGACAAACCTTTTCTTTCAATGAACTAATAGAAATTAGTAGTATAACTGTCTTAACTATATTTCTTAAAATCTTGTCAAAAATTTTCTTCATCAAAACAACTCTATAAAATTATCTCTACCAGAATGTTTTGCTTTGGACCAAAGGCACCATTATTAAAACCTAGAAAGAATAGCTGGTAAACAAAGTATACAAAAATAGATTTGTATTAGTAACAAGTATTCTTGGTACCATGAGGATTCACTTTTTAAAGTATTTTCTTTCTTAGATTTTATATTTTTTCTGAGTAGTAAGTTGAATGATTGAGTCTCTTACAGAAGCTAGCTGAGGAAACTACAGCTGGTACCTTAGAAAAAAACTTTCTATAGCAAGCAGAAATGCTAAGGAATTAGCAATAAAACTGCCTGTATGGTCTGTAATTGCCTTACCTGATTAGTTCATGGATGGTTTGATAGCTGGAAAACCTTGTAAACAAGCATGAACCATGAGCATACATATAAAAGCATGTTAGTATGAATAAAAAACAGGTTTTAAAAGGAGCAATCCTTTTTTACAATTTTTTTCAAGTTTTTAGTGTTTTTATTTTTGAGATACAAAGTAGAATTCAAACAAAAAATTACAAATAATAGAGAATTTCACTTAACAAAGTAATAGGAATTTCACAGTATTTGTTGTAATACATAGTGTTGTCTTCCAACCAGTTGTTCATATTACCAGATATATGCATGTAAAATTGAAAGAAAAAAAGAGAGAAGTATGTAAGAAAATAAGAGAAAAAGTACAAACAATTGAAAAAAGGAGACAAAACAAATTAAAGCATTAACTGCTACTTTCCAGACCGGCAGAAATGCATGGTACAGTTATCGAAACCATCCTGATAATTATATTCATAGATAAATCGCTTTTCCCCACTCCCTCTCCAGTCCTGCCACTCAAATCAGTAATTCTTTTCTTTTGAATAAGTTCATTCCCTTTTCTTAGTATCTATTGTACCCTTCAGATTCCAGTTTTCTCTTTCAGGTTCTCATGCTAAGGAGATCATACAGTTTTTTCTTATGATGGTCTGATTTATTTCACTTAAGAGTATGTTCTCTAGTTTTTTTTTAAATTTGTTTTATTTCATTTCATTTCATTTTATTTTATAATGGCTGAGATAAGCTTGGGTTATACTGCATAATAATTGCCTGGCCTATTCAGAAACGTATGGCAGAAATATCCAACAGCCAAAATGGACATATGGATACCAATTTAGAATTTCATGGAATGAAGATGTCTTATTGCTCCACCAATTTGGAAGATAGTTTTGCAGAGTTCATTAATCTGGGCTGGAGGTTGTTTTCCTGTAAGCCTTGAAATACTTCACATCAAATGCTCCTTGATTTGAGGCTTCGTGTTGAGAAGTCAACTATGATTGTGATGGGCTTCTCTTTGTAGGTGATTTGTTTCATTTCCCTAATGACTTTCAATATTCTATTCTTGTGTTGAATTTCTGTAACCTTGAATATGATATACTTGGATGTAGAATTTTTTTGACCATGGCTAATTTGAGTTCTATATTCTATGTTTCAAATTCTTTTTTCCTACCAGAGAAGATTTTTACCATGCCATCAGTGAACACAGTTTTTTTTTTTTAATATCATTTGTGTTTTCCTCAGCTTTTTTAGTGACTCCAATTCTAAGTTATTCTTTGCAACATCTAGCAGCTGCTGGATTGATTTGTCATGGTGCCTTGTGTGTGCATGTCTGTGTGTGTGTGAGAGAGAGAGAGAGTGCCTTGTGTGTGTGTGTGTGTGTGTGTGTGTGTGAGAGAGAGAGAGAGAGAGAGAGAGAGAGAGAGAGAGAGAGAGAGAGATATTGGAGATCCAATTAGGGACCTTGTGATTGCTAGGCAGGTGCTTATGCTGCTGAGGTATATCCCCAGCCTAGTCCCTTGGTATTTTTTATAATTTTTTTCTTTTCATGAGTACTAACTCCTATCTTTTTATATTCAAGGTTCCTTTCTTATATTACCTCAATCTGCTGTGCTTTCAGTGGAATTTTTGTTTTCTTTGATGTCTACTTGAGTCTGCCTTATGGATTCCATTTCTTTCCTGTGTTAGGCACTCATGGTTTCCATCATTTTACTCCTAAAGCCACTATGAATGGTTTTCATTGTGGTCACCATCCCTATAGTTATCTGAGAAATTATTTCTGATTTGATTTTTTTTCAAGAGCTAATTCATTTCCTTTGTTAGCACTGAGGTAAGGTAATTGTTTGGGATTGTGCCATGTTTAAATCATTCATTTCTTTTGTTTTCTTTTTCCTTCCTTCCTTCCTTCCTTCCTTCCTTCCTTCCTTCCTTCCTTCCTTCCTTCCTTCCTTCCTTCTAGTTTAATTCCTGGGTGATGCTTATAAATTGCATATGGTGAGTTGCTTTATTGCTAGCATTTAGAGCCCTTTGGAAATGATACCCAGAGGTGTCTTCCAGTTGTTTTGAGTTTTGAGTCTGGAATCTACCTCTTTGTTGGGAATGAGAAATTGCTGGGCTGCTTGATTCACAGTGTTCTCTGTGACCCTTAGGCACTCTAATCCTGGAATACTAGGAAGAATCATGGTTAAAACAATTATGTCACTTTGCTAGCATTGTACAACCAACAATAACAATAGTTTCAAAACAGTCTAGAAGATGACAAACTGAAGTAATCATTAATTTGTCACCTTTATTGATATGAATGAAATTTGTGGTTATATAACAAAATCCAAAGCAAATCAGAAAATTATATGCATTAAATAAGTCTTCAGTATGCGAAACTTTAGAAGGGGTTAGGGAAAAGATAGAGAAGTAAAAGTAAAGGAAAGGATTAGAAGCAAGGCTGGAGGACAAAGGGAGACCATACAAACTTTGAGAAAATAGTGCAGAGGGCAGAAAGGAAAGAGAGAAGGAAAAAGTACCTGGAAGAACAGAACAGAAAAAAACCACAAAGAAGCTAGAAACTATGTTCACACTTATACAAAAACAAGATCTAACGTCCAGGGAGATGGCTCAGTAGAATAAGCACTTCCCTGGCAAATGCAAGGGCCTGAGTTCAAACTCTGGTTCCACCAAAAAAAAAAAAAAAAAAAAAAAAAAAAAAAAAAAAAAAAAAAAAAAAAAAAAAAAAAAAAAAAAAAAAAAAAAAAAAAAAAAAAAAAAAAAAAAAAAAAAAAAAAAAATTCAACAATGAAGGAGAAAAAAACAATCAAGAAAAGATTGAAAAGAAAATAAAGTCCACTTCCAGGTTCTTCTGTGCAGCCAGGGATAGAAAACATACAGATACAGAGTTCAAATATGTGTTTATTTGTCCCAGCAAACCAGCACTAGCTTTATGGCAGGCTAGTGGATAATGTCAGTGAGTCTGCATTTTCTTTTTTCCTGAAGTTAAGTCTGGATTCTGGTTGTAAGCTGAAATTTGACCCATTCAGCCTACAGCCATCAGTGTACCTTCTGCCGGCTTGAACCCAACTGGGTGCTGCTAGATGGATCTCCCAGTTGTTCTGAGTTCTGAACTCAGTTGTCCCCTCTTCAAAATGGCTCCTGGTCAGTTGCCTTCTCCTGCAGGACATCTGAGCCCTCAGAGCTCATGTACTTCACCATGTCCCCCATTCCCTTCCATTGCTATGTCTCTTTGTGGAGGCTTCTAGCTTTGCCAACAGTTACCATGTGTCCATAAGGTTGAACTGCTCCTCACACGAAGGGAGTCCTGCTTCAGAGAGAAGGTTCCACCAGGTACCTCCTCCTTCTTATTTTTCTCTTTGCTGTCTCATGAGCTTCAACGTTTCAGATCCTTCATGGGTCCATGAGACCCACTTTTATTCTTTGTGTTGCTATGTTCCAGTGTTTGGATGGCAACTCTCAGGGAGGTTCTTTCTCTGCTGCTTAATACCCTCCCACCTTCCCAGAAGTATCATGGAATGAATATGGTCATGTGGGTTAGTGATGTGTGTAAACTGATTGCTGTCTGATCATAGGTTCATGGACATAAAAATGAAAACTAAGGTTTGTCTTTCTGACCAAATTCTCTTCAGACATTTTTAGGATAAAATCTATTCCACAGATCATTTGTTTTCTGGGAGATACATAAATTATGTAATGAATATTTTTACAGCTGCACCTCTTGGCTTAGAACTATTGAAAATTGTAGAGTCAAAAATACATCTGTTCATCAAAAATTACTGCTAACTAAGTAACAGTGTATAATTGTATCGTCTCTCATCTTATTGTTCTAGCTTATTTTCTTTACTTGAGATTCCCAGTTCTCTCCACTGTACCCAATTTTATCTGAATGCTGTCTGTCCTTTAGGACCTAGGTGTAATAGTTTTCCACAAAGCTGCCTTTGACTCCCTAATTCTGACAGTTAAGGTAATAGTTTTGTTAGATACATTATATGATCTTAATTATTGTTTTGGCCTTAAATTTTTTGTCCACTTAATTTTGTCCTCAAAAACGTAAATCAGTTATTTTCCATCTTTGTCTATATGTACCCCCACATTACCCCAGAATTTATTATGAGAAGATTATAATCTCTCACAATAGGGCTGAAGTAGCAACATAATGACAGGAGCAGCAACAAACAAACAAACATTGGAAAAAAAGGGGGGTACCTACTCTGTGGAGAAGGCTACCTAACTGGAATTCTGGGCTGTCTGTGATCTGGAAGGGAAGGAGCTAGATTATACACTCCAGCTTCACTTTCTTTTACAGGCCTCTTATTTCCTATTGGTGCTTTCCTCTGACAAATTGAACTGAAAACCTAAAGTCAAGTGAGCACAGTCCAAAATCCAGACTCCTGAGAATTAGACCAAGGTAAAGGAAGTAGCTGCAGAGTAGATATGAAAGGGGGAACAAAAAATCCTCAGCAGCAAGAGTGTTTCAATTATAGTTTGTGTTGTACTTGTTCTATAAAAAGCACAACTATTTTTTTCTTGTCTGATTCATTTACTAATAACCAAGAACATTTTATTATTAATATTTTTCATATGAAATACAATCACTGTCCTTTATTCTTTGTTGTATTAACTGGAACAGTATTGTTAAATATCATAGTAGTTTGTGTTTTCATGTTTTACCTATTGTTTGAACAGTATACAGGTAGGATACAGTGGCCATATGGCCACTGGAAAATTGTGTCTTCATCTGTTTAAAGCAGCCAAGGGTGCTCATTTTTCTCATGATACCATTTTCATAGATTAATGATTTTTTTATCTTTATGGATGCAATATTTACTTCAGAGCTTGTGAATCAACAGTCTTAGGGTGGGTCCTGAGCATCTGGTCTCCTAGAAAACATTCAGGTATTTCAGATGCACAATGAGTGAGACCACTTTGCACAGGTATTTTTTGGTTCAAATATTTATATGGCTAGCCCTTTCCCCCTGATTGTAAGTGTATTATCTGTTGATAACCACGAATAGAACTAGACATCTGATGCTGCTTTATATACTCTTCAAAACAGTTTTTTTTGTGTGTGTGTGTATTTTTCACATTGGCAAATACTTTATTTACTTAATAGTTCTATTTGGTAGTTAATTGCTGTGCTGTTGGATAAATCATTTTTTTTACCCTAAATTTATTCTCCACCTACATTTGTTTTTCTCAGAGGCAAAAAATGATATAAAATGTGTGGTTTTCATATTTCTGATATGTTTCAAAGATTCAAAAAATTATAAACTGCCTGAAATGTTTACAGAAAACAGCATACCACTCACTCATATCCCTACCACTTAGCTTTAAAATTATTAACATTTTATTTTAATTTTTGTGGAGTATTTTGTTTTGTTTTGATTTTGAGACAGCGTCTTACTATTAAATTCAGACTGGCCTTACCTGATTTTTTTCATGAGTCTATGAAGATGTAGGGTAAAATGAAATTTCACCATAAAACCAGTAATAATAATAAACAAGCTAAAACCCCAATATAAGAAACAGGGTTGAAAGGAATTTCAGCATCAGTTTCTGCATGTCCCACCCTGGACTCATACTGGACTGCTTGGTAAATATAGACTGAGAGGATCTATTCTGCAGTAGGACCAGCAAACTGAACAGTCATCTCTCTGTACCTCTTAGGTTCTGCTCTGTAAGGGAAGTAGTGCTGGTTTTTTTTTTTTTTTTTTTTCCTACTTCCTGTGTTCAGAGCAAGTTCCGGGAAGCCACTAGGCAGAAGGAAGGGTTTTCTTGGGTACTACAGAGCAAATGGAGACCTGTGGCACAGACAGCCCTGATGATAATGCATGAGTAGTTATGGTTAGATTTTATTATGGGTTATTTCAGTTTCTCTCCAAGGGAAAAAAATAGGCAATAAAGGTCTTTCAAGATGCCCACACTGAAATACAGAGGAGGGGGCAAAAAATCAGATCATGAGGCCTGTTAAAAATAAGGTTAATGGGTAGAAGACCTTTCTGTATCAGCAAGTTTTACCTCCATAGATCTGAGCAGTTGGGTGTAAAAGTCATAATAGAACATGGTTAATTTCCTTAGTTGTGTGCTTACCAAAGAAATCTGGGAAATTAAACTTGGGTATGAAGAAAAATAAATATAGCAACCTAAAATGAAACCTCGGAAATCTTGTGGGATAAGAGAGGAATTATTATTGAAAGGAATATAACATTAATTCCATAAGCTGATTGGTACTAATGTAGTGTTTTGTATCCATTTTCAAGGTTTCAGCAAATAATGCATTATTTAACCTCTTCATTGCTTTTGTTAGGTGGGCATTTTGGGATTCCTTATAAAATTTTATGTGAGGGTAAAAGTGCAGAAGCTGCCTTTGTAAGGGATATGGTTTCCTCAAAACTGGCTTTAAATAAATTCCACAAAGTGAATCAGTCTGTTTTCATGGGAGGATCTTTACTAGTCACCATAGGAAGGTTTATGGCAAAACTGGATGTTGGATTCATTGAGAGTGGTGAATAACTCTAGAATGTAGAAAAAAAATTAAACTGGAAAGCATTTAAAGAAGGAAAGTTAGACCCCACACACTATAGTAGCCTTTGAAGTTTTCACTGAATGAGAAGATAGAAGAAATATAGTTTTAGTATATAAGCCAAACTTTCATTCTAGTATACCACTGAAGTGTATAACTGAAGTTTAGGAAGGCCCATGGGCATTTGTCTGCAAAAAAAGTTGCTGACAGTGAGAATTTCATAAAAAGAAGAGACTAAATAATAGTAAATTAGGTATGTCTTGTCGACTCCGTAAAAAAAAAAAATAAAGATAGGCAAAGCAAAAGTTAAAAATGAAAAAGGCTATCAAATCCATATAGGAAGATAATGGAGTATATAGGAGTCTGTGACTTACTCAACCTTGTTTTATTTTTAGGATAGATAATGAGAATATGCCTGAACTAGTGTGAAAGATGTTACATGGAAATACTTGCTGCTTTTGTGTTATGCTTTTCTTTTTATTGTAGCCAGCTTTGATATTAACAGGGAGCACAGCTAATGATATTGGCTACCTTTTTCTGCACTGTTAAAGTGACTTTGCAGCGACCATTTTGCTGTCTAAACTTAGAACTCTGAAAGGACTTCAACCTTCTTAACTCTCTCTTCCTTAGAAATCTGGAAACTAAAATATTTAGAATGATTTAAGAAGTTTGAGATGTTCCTTAATTTCTCAGAGCTCAGTATTCTCATGTATAAAAGAGTTAATCCAGATTTCATAGGAACGTCTTTATGATTAAAGAAGCTAGTATCACTTACTAAATATTATACTCAAAAATAGTACCTAGTTTTAAAAATAGTAATATCAACCCTTTGTCTTCATGTATTACATGTGCAGATTTTAGGTAAAAAATAATACAAGATATACCACTTTTTAGCCAATTGCTAATTAAAAAGGAGGACATATATACTTTATGATAAATAGTTAAAGATTATAAATATTTAATATATCCTGTAATATTGAGTCATTAAAAAATGATTCCTGATGTCTTGAAACTTGGGCTATGTTCTATAATGGTGTCAGTCTTTGTAATAGCTTTATAAGGCTAGGGAGACTAGCTTTCTCTGGAAATGATACCTGGTGCTGATAAATTGTGCCCAGACTAAGCAGAGTAAGGATTAGTTGCTTTTTTTTTTTGTTTTGTTTTGGTTTTATGCTTGCTTTTGAGCATACAATTATTCATTCTGTGGAACAGAAAGCAACACTATAGTAGTCAATACTCTGTATCTGAATTAATGTGTCTGTGGATTCAACCAGCTATGTATTAGAAGTATTGGGAAAAAATTGTGTCTTTATTGAACATGAATAGACATGTTTTTCCTTGCCATTATTCCCTAAAAATATTGTATATCAACTATTTGCATAGTTCTTACATTAAAAAATAATCTACCAATTAATAGAAGAAGATGTGTGTAGATTATTTGCAAAAACATATCATATAAGGGATTTAAAAAGCTAAGTGTTTTAGAACTGCTGGAGATCCTGGAACCAATATCCCATGGATTCAAGTGGTGAAACTGTTGAGTTTTTAATTCATCAAAAAAAGGCAGGCATAAAAGAAGTAAATAAATGTTCTGAAAGAAAACCAAAAAAAGGCCTTTAAGAGGAAAATAAAAAAGGCTCATACTCAGCTTGAGGAAACTGTCTTGTGTATTGTTAGTTTTCTGGGACACAATAAATGACACCCACGAGTTAAAGGAAAAGTTTATTTTGGCTCATTCTTTCAAAGGATTCAGTCCGTGGTTAACTGGCTGTACAGCAGAAATAGCATGGCAGAAAGGCGTATCGGGAGGAATGATGCTCAGTCCATGGCAGCCTGACCTTAATTACCCACCTCCTCCAAATAGGCTCAACAGCATTCCCAGCTGTGAACACATAAGTGGACTAATCTATTGACAAGTATAGCACCCTGTGAACTGGTCACCTTTCAGAAAAAGCTCTATCTTTAAAGAAAGATTTTAGGGTTACATTTTAGATCTAAACCATAACACATTGACTCTGACCCCCAAAATGCTCATATCAATATATCTCATTATGCAAAATGCATTCAGCCTACCTCTGTGATTCACCAAAGTCTTCCTGGGGCCAGCATTGATGGAAGCTTACTAGTCTGAACATGAATGAATCTTCTCTGAGACTTAAGTCAACTTCTTAGCTGAGAGTCAATAATAATGTTAATATTATAATAATGTTAAATGTTTCCAACATACAATCATTTCATTTGCCCCCTCACTTACTAATTCAGTTATTTGATTTTTTGGTATTGTTTTTAATTCTTTATTATTTGATATATTAATGGTCTGTCAATAGACTTCGCTAGCAAAGATTTTCTTTCTGTGGGGTATTTGTTCACTCTATTGGTTATTTCTCTTGTGATGTAGAAAATTTTTGATTTGATATAGTCACATTTAATTTAATGTAGTATCATTTATTATTATTTTGCTTTTGTTTCCTGTGATATTGGAATCCTATTAAGGAAGTTGTTGCCCTTGTCTGTGGCTTCAGGTGTTTCCGTATTTTTTCTTCTAGCAGTTTAGCTGTTTCAGATCTTATACTTAGGTTGGTGGCCCATTTTGAATTTGTCTTCTACATATGAATATCTAGCTTTCCCAAAAATATTTGTTAAAGAGTCTGTCTGTTCTCTAAATGTTATTGCCCTTGTTTTCAAGAATCAGAAGCTGTAGTTGAATGGGATTGTTCCTGTGTCCTCTGTTTATGTGTCTATTTCTGTTCCAGCACCATACTGTTTAGTTATTGCAATTTTGTTGTATAATTTTAAATTGGATATTATGAGGCCTTCAGCTTTGCTCTTTTTGCTTAGGATTGCATTGACTGTTTAATTTTTTGGCTTTTCCATATGAATTTTGGGATTTTTTTCTAATTCTGTGAAGAATGTCATTGGTGTTTTGTTGGTGACTGCATTGAATCTGTAGATCTCTTATAATGACCATTTAAGCAATAATAATTGTGTCAGAATGGGAGGAACTGTCTTTTAGTGTCTTCAACTTCTTCAGAATTATGAAATATTCATTGTAGGGGTCTTTTCCCTCTTTAATTAGATCAATCTCCTGGTTTTATTTAATTACTATGAATGGAATTTGTCTTCTCAATTCTGTTTTCACTTAGTTCATTAACAGAATATAGAAATGCCATTGACTTTTTATTGTTGATTTTATGTCCTGCTACTTTTCTGAGTGTATTAATACTAATAGTTTTTCCATGGAGTCTTTAGGGTCTTGTAGGTATAGGATCATACTATTAGTAAACGAAAATAAATAACATAAAGGACAACAGTCTAAGTAATCTAATGGAGGACTTTTCAAAGCCAAACATTTAGCCTGTGGTTTGGTTACTTTTAGCCAGTTCTATATAAAGAATTAAGAATAAATAGAGCAGCACAATCATTTAAAAAGTTTTGAGTTTGGCTAAAGTGGATGGCTAGTAAAGTGGAAGGTCTGCAAATATGGAGCAGAAGAGAGCTTGATTGCTGAAGAGATTAGCATTAAACAGCTGAATAGGGGCATATAGGAATGGGGCAATAGGAAAAATGGCTCAGTCAGCAATCAGCAAGGTCCTACCCACAAAATTGCAAAGGCAAAAGATGTTATTTTGAATATAGAACCCTAGGCCACTATGCTCCCAAATGGTGGTGGCTCAGGGTATAGGAATTGATTTTCTCTAATTACAATTCACCATTCTCATACATCCAGAGTCCTGTGAAACTGCTAGTCAAATGTAAAAGAGCTCAACTCCTACTGCAGCTGGCTGTGGATTATCATGTTATCCATAGTTTGCTCAGTTTACACACATGCAAAATGTAAGAATTTGGGGTTAGAGAGACTTCCACCTGGATTTCAGAAGAAGGCCTAGCAGGCCAGGTAGTGTGCTTCTTGAGAGCGCAGTTCGTGAAACTGTAAGAAGAAAGCTGAAAGTGCTTCCTTTTCCTGAAAGTGGACATTCCAAGATGTTGGAAAAGCTAGGAATGTGGACCAAGTGAGCAAAGCTGCAAGGAGTGATCAGAGCTGACCCTAAAAATAAGCCAGTAGGACTGCAACCACTATGGGCTAAGCTGGGTGGACAGGGCTGCCCAAACTTTGGAGTTCATTTTTTTGCCACAGATTATCCCAGATGTTGACATGGAACTACAGGATTTAATGTTTGCCCTGCTGGATTTCAGTCTTACTTTGCTTTGTTTTATTCCTTTCTATCCCCTTAATTATCCCTTTTTGAATGGGAATGTTTATTCTGTGTCTTTGTACTTCAGCACTGTTTAACTTTCTTCTTGATTTTTACAACTCACAGCTATGAATTGCCTTAAATTTCAGAGGAAACTTTGGACTTGGACTTTTCAGCACAGCTGAAACTCTGAGGATGTTAGAGTTGGGCTAAATGCATTTTGCATAAAGGGATGCACATGAATCTCATATGAATCTTTTAGCAATTGTGTGTGTGTGTGTGTGTGTGTGTGTGTGTGTGTGTGTGTGCAGATTTCTCCCAATCTCATAGGTGGGACTTCTGGTAGGTGATTGGATTATGGGCATGATATTCTTTGTTGTTGTTTTTTGTGGAACCAGGGATTGAATTCAGGCCCCTATGCTTGCCAGGCAAGCACTTATTCCACTGAGCCATCTCCCAAGCCCCTAATATATCTTTTTTTTTTTTTTTTTTTTTTTTTTTTTTTTTTTTGTGGAACTAGGGATTGAACTCAGGCCCCTGTGCTTTCTAGGCAAGCACTTATTCCACATAGCCATCTCTCCCTAGCTGATACTCTTAATATATAGGTAAATGTGGTATTGAGAGGTGCATGAACCAGGGAGATGGCTCAGTAGAATAAGTGCTTCCTCTGGCAAGTGCAAGGGCCTGAGTTCAATCCCAGGTTCTGAAAAAAAAAAAAAATTGTGGGTCACTAGGGTCATGGCCTGGAGGAGCATGTCTCCCTCCTTCCTCCATGGATTTTTGTCTGCCTCATTTTTTTCTCTTTGTTGCTCTGTCTGCTGCAAAATGTATCAAAATAAATTGTTACTCCTTTGAGTTGTAGATGCCGGGTATTGTGTTTTAGTGATGAGAAAGTAACTATGACAGGCCACTTTTCTTTCTGTTTTATGGATTCATTTGAGAAGTGCTTCTTTAAAAGTCTGGAAACATTTAGTTGTAAATCCATCTAATCCAAGTTTGTTGGGAATATTTTCATTACTTCAGTTTCAGTGCTTGTGACTGATCCATTTACAGTTTTTATATTCTTGGTTCAATTTAGGTAGGTTGTATGTGCCTACAAATTTATACATTTTCTCTACATTCTTCAGCTTATTAGAATATGTTAGGTATGATTGAAAAATACATGGTATTTAAATTTCAGCCAGTTTAGTAAAAGACACATCATCATTTACCTGTCAGAATTCTTCCTCTCTTAGAACACTCTAATGTATCATTCTGGTCTCTTTCTGAAGTATTTCTATAAGTTCTTTTATTATGAGTCTCTTTAGTTGTGCTGTTTTGGCTGTGTTGATGTTCTGAATGGATTCAGAACATGATCATTTTGACTTTAGGGAAGAGCCAGAAGTTGCACAGTGCCAGATCTGGTGAATCATAATGATTTGTTACTCTGCCTTTCCATTGGATGGCACTTGAGAGCAGCTTTTGCTGTATTTTTGGGTATACCTCATAAAGACAAAAGCAGAACAGGACTCTTAGGGACTGACTCAGAAAGTGGAAAGAATGATAAGAAAAATTGTTTTCAAAGCAAGAGAGTATTTTGAATAGGATCAAAGTCAATGTGTTTTCCTGTAATAAATTTTTAAAATGTAAATAGTCACTATTTTTTAATTACTGTAGTACTTTTTAATGTAGCTTTTCTAGATAGTTTATAATAATCATCTAGATTTTAGTGATGTCTGTTGTATCACTTCCCTTGTCACCTCTGATTGTGTGGATTTAGATCTTTTGTTTCTTCTGGTTAATTTGTCTATGGATCATCAATCTTGTTGATCTTTTTCAAAGAATCAACTCTTTGCTTCATTGATCCTATATATTACCTCTGTAGTATCTTTGTCATTGATTTTAGCTCTGATCTTTATTATTTATTTCCTTTTGTTAGATTTGGTCTTGTTTTTCTAAGACCTTTAGACATATCATTAAGTTATTTATTTTAGATTTTTCCTGATGTTTTATTTTATTTTATTTATTTATTTATTGCCAGCTAAGCCCATTCTGGGGCCAGGGTTGGTGTGGCATATGGTGCCAGGGATTGAACTGTGGTACCGTGGGCACTTTAGAGCACTGAGCTCTCTCTTTGCCACCCCACCTGATGTTTTTAGTGTAGACCTATGCATGTCCTTAGAATTGCCTCTTTTGTGTAGAGGTTCTGGTATGTTGTGTTTCATTTCATTTGATTCTAGGTTTTTTACACTCTCCCACACCATTTCTTCAATGACCCCTTCAATGACCCATTCAAAAGTCAATTGTCCCTCAGCTAAAAATGTCATATCACAGTGATATATGTTCATTCATGTTTCTAGAAACACAATTTGTCATAGCTATATCCTGGAAACAGCCCAGATGCGATGCCCATCATCTGAGGAATAGATAAAGAAGATGTGGTATTTTTACACAATGGAGTATTATTCATCATGAGAAAAGATAAATTTGAGGCTTTTATCAGTAAATGCATGCAACTAGAAATCATGCTCTTTAAGTCAGAACTGTATGTACAACATTGTATTATCTTTCTTGTGTAAGAACCTGAGTAAAGAAAATCTGAAAGATGGGGGCCAGGGAGATGGTAGAATAAGTGCTTTCCTGGCAAGCACAAGGGCCTGAGTTCAATCCCTATTTCCACCAAAAAAAAAGAAAATCTGAAAGGTATTATACATACTGTGAAAAGAGAATTTATTCAAAGGGAAGGAAATGCTGAGATGAGGCAAGGACAGGAGGTGGGATGATGGGGATAGAGATAGATATTTATATATGTATGCAGGATGGCTTGGATAATTGTACTATTGATTTCTACTGCTCTATGGAAAGAACTTAATGCTTAATTTTTTTCTCTTCATTTCTTGTAACTTTTTTCCAGTTTTACATGCATATATCTCATAATCTAAAAACTAATTTGAAGACAAAACTCCAATATAACAAATACTGTCAGATTTGTATTGTTTAGTGAAATTCTGTATCATTTCTAATTTTTTAAATTATTATTTTGTAGTCTCTTTAAATATTCAATTGTTCAATCTCCATTTGTTTTTTAAGTTCCTGTAGTTTCTCTTTCTGTTGGTTTCTAGGTTCAATCCATTGTGATATGGTAAGATGCAAGAATTTATTTCAGGGTCTTGTATTTATTAGGGTTTACTTTAGGCTCTAAACTATTATCTATTTTAAGGAACATTCAATCAGCTGCTGAGAATGTATATTCTGTGGTCATATCTGGTAAGTTCATTGTATTTATGTTTCTTTGTTGTTTTTTTCTCTCTCTGGTTCTATACAATCTGTCCATTGGTATAAAGTATTAAAGTCACCTGCTATTATTGTATTAGGACACTGTGGTTTCTAATAACCCTCTGGTTTTCACTGGATCTGAAATTTCTCAGGCTTTTAATTGGTTAATTCTATCCTTTATGTCAATTAGGTTTCACTTGATGAAATTCGGTGCACTGATATTCAGAACGTATAGATTTATACTTATTATATCTTCTTGATGATTTGTTCAAATTACCAATATATGGTAGCCTTTTCTGTTTCTTTTCATTTTTGTCTTGAATTTTTGTTTACTTCAGCGTGATTATAGTTACTCTTGGTTGCTTTTGGATTCCTTAGCTTGGAATATTAATTTCTGTCCTTTCCCTTTCAGTCTGTGTATATTTTTACTTCTCTAGCCCTATCTCAATTTTGGGTCATGAAGAGGCTGTGAAATGTGGCCTGCTTCAACTTAGTCATCTTGTCTCCCCCATCATTCTTTTTTCTAAAGCTTTTAACAACTCTTCATAGTTTTATCTAAATGTATCATTTCACTGGTGCTAGAAAAATGGTAAAGTAATTATATTATATTCATTAACATTATGCTGCTATATTAAAGATTTTTTTCTTCATGAACAGTTTGGTTATCATGAAATGATCTATAAGAAAGATAGAATAAGTGCTTGATTGGATTCTTTCCCTTTATTTCCCATTTTCATGTTGTCATATTCTCCAAATACCCTTAGAGAATTTGTGAGAACCCTAGGTTCAATATTTGGTTTGTATTTCTATCTGTGCTCTTAACTTTATATATCTCAATAGTTTTAGGGCTTTAGAAAACCATTGTATATTTGAGTCTCTAGTCACACACTGCAAAAGTAAATACATTGAAAATGAAGTTCATATTCTGTCTCTTCTGTTCCCTATGTCAGTCAATGGTAATTCCATCCCTGAAGTTTCCATAACAATGAATCTTTTTAAAAAATGTATCAGTTATTTAATTAGTTCTTAGTAAGAAATTTAGAACACTAATTGATGAGGATAAATTCCATTTGTCAGGGCAAAAACGAATCACAGGTAGCTTTGGAGCTGAGAAACAGCTTTGATTTTTTGCTAAAATCTGTGAGTCCAGTACTTTCTGATCTACTTGTGATGCTCTGAAATCTGGTATCTCTCTGTCTTCATGTCAAAGGTCTCATCCATCTGGTGTCTGGGATTTCATAACTGCTGCTTGTTGAAGTAAGCATCAGTGAGGTGTTTGGGGATTTTCACTTTGCTGATATCAATTTTTGTAGAGGTGGAAATTTTTGACATATTTCTAGTGTTCTCTTTGTAGAGAAACAAGACTAAGGCTAATAGGCTCAGTCATAAGAAGCAAGCTACTGGCCAACTGCTTCAGGAAGACCACTCTTGCCTCTGTGATGCCTGGTGAGGATGATCAAGATGGTGCCAGGAGTGATGCTACCTCGAAGTTTCCTCACATACCGACTGAAGGATTTCTTGTTGTGGCTCAAGAGCTTTGGGTTACACCTTCAGTAGGGTAGTACCTTGGTATTTTTCAAAGCTTAACCACCTGGGGGTCTCCATTCTTGTCCCCACCAACTACTTTTGTGATCATAGCAAGAACTTTCTCCTTCTTTTTTCTTTTCAACCTTTGATTGAGCAGATGTGTACTTTTTCTTGTACAAAGACTTTCTGGAATATGTAGCAGATCAGGAGTATGTACCAATTCCTCTAAGCAGGACAGGATTTCAGCTGCAGTGGGGCTGCCCCTTCTTGGACTTTTTTCTTTTTTTTTGTCTTCACCTTACCCTTTTTACCAGTACCACTGGCAGAAGCTTTCTTGGCTTTGGGTTTCTTCTCTTTAGAATCCAGCTTCTCATTTTTTCACCTGCCATCTTGCAAGATGGGAAAGAGAATTACGTTTCCCCCCAACAAAGAATCTTAGTAGAGTTTGTCTTGAAAATGAAAAGAATCATTTTCATTACTATACTCCTATTGCAGAGAATTTTTAAAATAAAACATTCCAGACTTCAGAATTGTGAGAAAATATATTTTTCTTATGTAAGCCATGCAGCCTAATGTATTGGGTTATGGAAGCCCAAGGGCAATATTGTAGATTTTCGAATAGTGAAAGGTGATTTTACTATGACAGATCCTGAACACTGTGACTTTAGAGTTAGAAAATGTATGTAGACTATAAGAATTTTGACTGTTGGAAAAAGTCTAGGTTTGCCTTGAAGGAATACTTGGTAGGAATATAGATGTTGAAAGTAATTCCAGTGAACTTTTCATATGGATTAAGGAATGCTATTGACACTTGGTAGAAGGAGGCAGGCAATTTTTGTTAGAAAGTAGCAAAAAGTATGGCTGAACTACATTCTAGAATTTGAGTAGATGGTAGCGTTTGAGTAGTGATGTTGCATATTTAGCAAAACAAATTTATGAGCAAAATTTTGAAGGGTAATCTAGTGAAAGAAGAGAGATAAGTTGAAAGGGAATTAAGACAAAAGAACCAAAAATTAAGATTTGGTAAATTCTCAGCATGTTCTTACTGCAAATATTTAAAAGGAACAGGAACTCTTAGTGCTTTATGGCTAGGCAATCTCTCCATAAGGTTACCCACAGTTTAAGCAATCATCTCAGCAGAAGCCAGGATTATTCTAGCAGAGACGTTGCCTGTTTGGATTTAAAAGGACAGATGGAACAAAACAAGGAAAGAATTCTTTATAGACTTCTGGGATTCTATATTATTGTACAGAATCTGTTAACTGGAGTTAAGGCTTCCAGACAGCCAGTGGAAGAGATTAGCAGCAATTAAGGCATTCAGGGTTTGCAGAACTCAAACAGCAAGCAATGGTGTTCAGGCCAGGGACTGGCTAATCATTGTCTCAGGATTGCCCATGTGAATACTGTTGGTATCTGTGAAGGTCACTGTTGCTTGGGATATTTGTATGTGTATGATTTTAATCTTATGTCATAGATGTTTATCAGGCCTGTTGTACCTTGAATACAAGTAACTACAGGAAAGAATGACCCTGGAGTGTTCCGAAGGAAGAGGGAAAAAACAAAAAAGTTAGAGAGCCAGCATGGACTTAGTTAGGTCAGTGTCTGGGCCCCTCTTGAGAACACTAGATGAGTGCTCACTCATGAATACTAAAAACAGAACACTAGATGATCTGACTGGCAATATGCTGTGTCCTTCAAAGAAAGATAAAAATGAGCCTAAGGATGATTCAGAGATTGGCAGAAGTGTCACTGCTTCCACAAGCTCAAGAATGAAGACATCACCTTCTTGGTTTCAGAGTGTGGGGCATCCTTTCATTTTCAGCAGGGCAGAATACCTCCATCCATAAACTTAAGAGAAAAGCTGCCAGTAAAGCTAAGCTGCTAGCCTAACTGGCTCAGAAAACAAAGCCACTGTTATGGTGGGTTTAGGGCAGAGCATTGAGTCAAAGAAATTTATACTTGGACCAATTTATACTTAGTGAGTTTTGGGAACTTGTGTGGGAACTATTAGTATCTCTCTTCTTTCTGATGTTTTCCCTTTTGAAAAAGTGATGGCTAAACTAATGCATCCCTCACCATCAATTTTAGCATTTGTATCTTGCATGGTCTCAAGAGTTTCATGAATGGAGAGGGTTTTTTTCACAGGCCTAATCATAACTAATGTCTCATTCATAAATAATTTAGGTGACATTTAGGTGAGACCTTGAACTTGGAGTTGATGCTGGCATGAGTTAAAATGTATAGAGCTGTTGGGATGGGGTGAATGATCTTTTACATGTGAAAAGGATGTGAATTATAGTTTGTAGGAAAAATTGTTGCAACTGGAGAATATCCAGTTAAGTGAAATAAGCCAGCCTCAGAAAGAGAAGTCTCACATCTGTTGCTTACTATGTGAACTCTAGAGGGAAAAGCACAAGATGACCTGAAAGTAGAGGGAGATTAGTAGACAAGAGGAAGGGATCCAAAGTCCAACTAGAGGGAATTAAAGACAGATAATGAGAATAGATGTGATCAAAGTATGGATGCATGCAGATGCCACACCCAGACAGAAATAGAAAGAGGTAGTAGGGGTGGAGGGATGGGGGAAAGAAAGAAATAAAGAGAAAGTGAACGAATGTGAACTGAATTTTGGAGAGCAGAGGAAAAATGTTATTGACTGATGCTCCGCTATTGTGTTAAAGTCCTAACCCCTAATGTAACTATACTTGTAGTATGGTGGTATGGCCATTGTGGGGGACACTAAGGTTAAATGAGACCAAGAAGGTGGGAATTAAATAAGATAGGATTCCTACCAATGTAAATACAGCAATGGACACTAACGTTCCCATGCAAAAGGCAAGGGCATCTGAGGATGCAGTGAAACTGTGACTATTTGTGAATGAGGAAAAAAGACCTCACCAAGAAATCAGCTCTGCCGTCCCTTTTATCTTGAACTTGCAGCCTTGAGAACTATGAGGAAATAAATTTATATTATTTGACCCACCAAGCCTTTGTATTGTTTTAGTGCTGTCCCAACAGACTTCTTTTCAATATGAAACTTAGAATATAGGCATTTTCTTGAATTTCAAATTTTAATTTTGGTATCAAATTCATTGTCATATCAAATTTCTTTTTTTTAACTTTTTTTGTGAAGGGTATCACTATGCAGCTTGGACTCGTAGTTATCCTCCTGATTTCTGTCTAGTGCTAGGATTACAGGCATGTAAGATCAGCTGAGTGTGATGGTGCACACCTGTAGTCGTACTGCTAGAGAGGCTGACAGGAGAATTACCCGAAGTTCAAGATCAGTTGTGCTACAAAACAAGAACCTGTCTCTAAAAACCAATGAACAAACAGAAATAAGTAAGCAAATAAATAAATACATGTAAGACCGTAGGTTGAATTTACATTTTAAACTAACAATATTTGTTAATGTAGAATAGCTTTATATATTGATTATAAGTAATGTGAGATAAAAATTATAATGAGAAGATTCTTATAACTGATTTTTATGAAGTAAGGGAATAAATGCTAGAGAGACAGACAGACAGATGGAGAGGGGAGGGGAGGGGAGGGGAGAAGAGAAGAGAGAAGGGGAGAGGAGAAGAGAGAAATTTATTTAGGTACTGAGTGCTGATAAGGTAGAAATATCTTTAGCCTAAAAAGAAAAATAGTATCATGTAAACAGGTGCTTAGTTTCTTTTGTTTTGTATTGACTAACCTCAAATCCAATGCCTCTTACATACTTTTCTTTTTCTATTACATTAATTAGGAGTCCTGATGCAGAGTTGGATAACAGTGCAAATAGTATCATTGTGCTCTTCCTGATTTTTCATGGACTCCTTTCAAAGTTTCACCATCCATTAGTAAAATTGCTGTAATTATTTATAAACTCCATCAGGTTAAAGCGGTTTTGTTTCATTCTTAGATTCCTAAATGTTTTTGTATTTTAGTGGTGACACAGTGTGAAATGTCATCAAAGCATCTTTGAAGATGAGTATTTTTTTTTTTTTAGTTTGAGGAATATTTTTTCCCAATTTAAACCACCTTTGAATTCCTGAAAATAACTTTACTTACTCAAATTGAATACTCAAATCAAACTGCATTTAGTTTATTGATACAATCTTCTGGCTGATACTTTAGGATTTTAGCGTTTATGTTTAAAAATTCATCTTCAGTTTTCTTATACTCTCTGTCTACGTTTATATTTCGTTGTCTAGTTAATATGTCGTGTTTATGTTAGCCTTATAAAATGATTTGGGGAGCTATTTTTTTTTTTCTTTTTTGACTGCTGGACAAATTATGTAACCTCAAAGATTATCAATTCCTGACAAGATTAGTAAAATTTTCAAGTTAGATATTGTTTGCCTGTATCCCCTCCCATGTTGGGTTTTAGGGAAAATTTTATATTGTTTCAGTTTTTAAAATTATTTTGTATTATTCATGTTTTCGAACTATGTAATAATTTTAATAATTTTTAATTTTACTCCATTTAAATATTGTAGGTACGTGAATTCAGCAAAATAATCCAATATAGTCTAGTAGTCCATAATAGTAGTGGGTAATCCATAGGACTGGCAGTGTCAGAAGTTGTTCACTTGAGCCTTTCACAGCTCAGAATATTAATATGGCTTTACTTTTTATAACTTGTTTTATACTTTTCTGCTAGATGGTTAAAAACAGTATAAAGCAAGACCTATATAACAAGAAATGTAACTTTTGTATCTGCCAATGTCAGTCAGATCACCTCAGGATTTAGCTTGAAACCCCGTACTGCAGTCTGTAGGTTGTTTGTGAGTGTCAGCCATGTGGATGAGTCATGGCCATTGCTTGACCAATTTGTTCTCTGTGAACTGAGATCATGATGTAGTTCGGGCTGGTTTTGAACTCTTTATTGCAGGCTGGCCTTGAACTCAAAGCAGACCTCTTATCTCAGCCTTCTAAGTGTTGGAATTACAGGAGTGCACCGCCATGCCTCCCATGTATATTTAATTCTATGTAATTTTATCACTAGCATGGATTTGTATGACCATTTATAAATAGAAGGCAATTTTTTTTTTTTTTACTTTAAGGAAGGGTCTACAGGGTATTCTGTGTCTCACTACTAGTTCAGACTGGTAGTAATCCACCTGTTTACAGCCTCCCAAGAGCTGGGATTACAGGTGTGCACACCATGCCTAGTCTCCATTGCCATGTCAGCATGCCCCAGAGGTGGAGCCGGCACAGCACACCTGGAGATTGCACCCCTGGCCCCTGAACCTATTTGCAAGCACTTTAATCCACTGAGTTATTTGGCCAGCCTTAAATGGAAAACAGCTCTATCACAGAGATTTCACATACTATCTGGACATTTTTTTGATACAGAAATTTAGATTATGTATAAAGGTTGGTATCTTTCACTCTGTAGTTATCAGATCACTTGCAAGAGAATCATCTAAGTACTTCTTTGATATACAGCATGTCACCCTAGAAACACTGACTTGGAATCCCTCGGATATAGTCTTAGTGTGCTACACTTCATTCTCTGGATGTTCCTTAGACCATACTTCAAGGAGGTGACTTTGAGCTAAGATCTCAATGGTGTTAAATGAGTCAACTAGACAAAGACTTGGGTAAGGAGGTTACCCAAGTTGACATGTTGTTTCTCCAAATGGAAATAAAGTGTAAGAAATTTCTTTAAAGCTACCTTATAAAGTAAAATTTAGTTAATAAAAAACTTTAAGCCATTTTACATTGTCTTTTGCTACTAAATATTCAGAATACAGTGAATATTTTATACTAACTATAAATTTTCTATTCAACTTTGCTACATTTCAGGTACTCAATATTTAATGTCTAGCTACTCATCACCTAGAGATTTGCAGAGACCTATACTAAAAGAACAGCCAGTACAAGAGGCTGGGAAGATTTACATAGAAATGTGCATTTAACAACTAGAAGTTGAAATTAGTATTCTAGATCTTAAGAATAAAATAACTAGACATATATTGACTTGAAATTTATTGATATGGGAGAATTGTTACACAGAGAGTGTAGTTTTTAGTGATTTTTCAGTGATAATTTGTAGAATTATTTGTAAGAGTTTTTTTTTTTTTTTTAACAAGTTGCATCCTACAAGGACATAGCAGAATCTGGACAAAGGATCTTTGTACTGGGGAACACAGGTAGACATGGAGTTTCTTCATCTTTGATTCTGAGAGCACTCCTCTCTACAGTGTCCAATTCTATCTGAGAGTCTCTAGTTAAAAGAAAGATGAGGATAAAAGAGGCTAGGAAATAGGTGGAGAAGTAAGAGGAGTGCTAAAGAAGTTAAGTAAGAGTGGTGTGTGCTTTGGTAATAAGACAGTAAGGTTTTTGTTGTTTAAGAGTTTCTGATGGGTATTGAAGTTGTAATTTAAATAGAGTTGTCAGTTGGGCAAAGATGGGTTCTGAACATGAAGCATTGGACATATAATTGCAGCCTAGCACTAGGTCTGCTTTGGACTGACTACAGGAGGAACATGCTATTCCTTCCTAGGCAGGGCTCCTTAAATTCTTTAAATTTGGTAAAGGTCTATCTGTGTTCCCTCATTTATACTCATTTACAGCCCTTGCACTTTTGTTAGTTGGTTGTGCACATATTTCTCTGTCTTTTTCCTAGCCACACCATAGAATTACATAGGAAGTATTTTTTAAAAGTACCTATGCCTACTGTTTTTCCCCATCTTGTAATAAGTCAGAATTTCTAGGAGTAGCTCATATATATCACTAATTTTTTTTTTAATTTTAGGGAAGGATCTACAGAGTGTTCAGGCTTTCACTACTAGATTGCATTCGTAGTGATCTGCCTGTTTACAGCCTCCCGAAAACTGGGGTTACAGGCTTGCGCCACCATGCCCAGTCTCAACTGCCACCTTAGCATGCCCCAGGGGTGGAGCTGGCATGGCAGGCCCTGGGATCAAATCCCCAGCCCGTGCTCCTGCTTGCAGTCACTTTAATCTGCTGAGCTATTTGGCTGGCCTATATCACTAATTTCTAAACCTTTTAAAAATTAATTATTTTTTGGTTTTTTGACATAGGATCTAGCTTTGTAGTTCAGGTTGACCTCAAACTCACTGTATAGCCTAGGCTGACCTTGAACTCCCAGTGATCCTTCTGCCTCATACTCCTACATGCTGATACTACAGGCTTGTGCCACCATGCCTAGTTTAGTTTTTAAAACTTCTAAAGTAATTTTTTCATGCTAGAATAGAAAATCATTGAACTCTATGCAGCATAGTGAACACTTCAGTGCAGAAAATGTTTTATTCACTTCATGTTCCCTGAGTTTGACTCATAGTTGAACATATTGCTAGCTTTTAATGCTTTATCAATGAGAAATGAACAAACAAATGAAATGTCACCATGGATCAAGGTAGTCCTTGATGAGTAGCCTAGTAAGTTAACATTGCCTTAGTACCAGGAAATTTATTAAATACATTGTTTCCTGATCAAAATACCATTAGCCTATGTCACAAAACTAGGGAAAACACTCCTAAAATTAATTTGGAAGTAGAAGTGACTTAGAATAACAAATGAAATTCTGAGCAACAATAGCAAGGCAGTGGGTGTCATAGTCCCTGACTTGAAATTATAGTACAAAACTACTATGATAAAATCAGCATAGTATGCACAAAAAAACCTACCCCCCCAAAAAAAAAACCTCACAAGACAGACCTGAGGACCAGTAAAACAATAAAAATGTAGACCCTACTACAAACCTGCTCAGCCACTTTATTTTTAACAAATAGGCCAACAATGTGCACTGGAAGAAATAGAATCTCTTTAATAAATGGTACTAGAAAGACTGAATTTCAACATGCTAAAGAGCCATTTCTATCACCATGCACTTAAACTAAAATTAAAGTGGGTCAAAGATCTAACTCTTAAAGCAGAAACATTAAATTTACTGAAAGAGAGTTCATGAACAAAACATAGACTACATGGAAAATACTTCAAAGAATCCAGAAATGGGATCTCATCTTATTAAAAGGCTTTTGCACATCAAAAGAAATTACAGACAGTGAAAAGACAAACCACATAGTAGAAGAGCAAATTTTAACTAGTTGTCCCTCAGACAAAGTACTTATATCTAGAACATAAAATGAACTGAAAAAATCAGGCTTCCCAATTCAGAAATGGGCATCTGAGATGAATATGCACTTCTCAAATGAGAAAACACAAATGGAAAATAGTTATAAAAAATTTTCAACATCATTGGTCATTTGAGGGATGCAAATTAAAACAACACTGAAATTGCATCATCAGATAAAATGGCTGTCATCAAGAAATCAATCGATTACAAATGCTAGAGGGGTTGTACAGAAAAAAGGAACCCTTCTCCATTGTTGCTAGGAGAGCAAATAGGTAAAACCACTATGGAAATCAGCATGAAAATTCCTTAAAAAGCTAGGATTAGAGGTCCCATCCAACCCAGTTTTTCCTATTCTGGGTATTTTTCCAGAATTAAAAACATCACTCCACAGCAATATATGTGTACTCATGCTTATAGGAGCATGATGTGTAATAGCTAAACCTTGGAAACAACCTAAACTCTCATCAACCAAAGAAAGAATAAAAAGATGTGTTATTTTTATGCAGTGGAGTGCTACTCAGCTATAAGGGATAAATTTGGTAAATCAGATTCATGTTTGTAAACATATTGTCTTCATGGTGTGAGACACTACAAGAATAAATAAGGTCTTAAGTTGCACAATTACTACTATGAATTGGGAAGAATTTGCTCAGAAGGAGAAAAGAGCTAGGATGAAGGAAAGGGGAAAGCAAGGAAGGTAAAAAGAAAAAAAAAATACAAGATGGTTATACTGCTAGTTTCTTTTAGTTCATTGAAAAGAAGGATTATGGTGATATCGTTTGGAGAAAAATTTTTTCCCTGTATCTTGTACTCTGAGTAACTACTTTAAAGATAATAGTACTCAATGTATTAGCTATTATTTTCCTATTTGTTATGAATTTAAAAAAATTTTTCCATAAAATGAATAAACACAGTATATATTTTTGGAATCCTTATTTATATTATAGTGTAAGACCATTAATCCAAATTAAGTCAAAGTATTGACAGAAAAATCTGATGTATAAAAATACACTGTAAAATTTGTGAGGGAATTTTCTGTTTTATTCTTTGACCATGAATATCACAAGATGTTATGTACTAGTCCACTGAGTACAATATGAAGGGGAAATTATCGAGTAAGACAAGGATTTCTGCCATGAACATAAAGTAAGTACTTCTAATTCCCCAAAGATTAATTTATACACTAACTCATTTTATATTTAAGATTTATTGCTGTAGCTATTATATCTTATATGATTATACTTATTTGTCATGAATTAAAATTACTGCAACAACTTCTAGCAACTTTAGATAAATGAGAAACAATATATATATAAAATTTTTGTTAAAAAATAATCTGGCAGGCACTAGTCTGATACCTCATCATCATAATTTAGAGCAATTTTCCATCTCTGACATATTTATAGACTGCCTAAGACCTGGTAACAAGTTCCAGACCTGTTCCATCTCATCAAACCTGGTATTTGAATCATCCCAAAATCACAGAAAATTTCCCACAAGAGAGTATTCAGAGATAGGGCTAGTTGGGATTGCAAAGAGAGAAGCATTCACTGCAAGGTGATAAAATCCAAAGGACATACTAGGGAAATTTACAGAAGCTGCAGCTCATCCTCAACATAGAGAACAATAGAAAAAAGACATATATCCACAATGAGAAATCTATTTATGAAGTCTGTGGTAGATTAACACCTATTAATCCTGTAACACGCAGCTGAATGAGTGAGCATAGTTTTGGGTGTGGAAAGCCCACCTGAGGATTGTTGCCAAATGCATAAAAGCAGAGCTGGAGGGGAAGATGGTGTGCTGTTGATTCTCTTAGAGAAGTTTGACATGCTGGCTTTTCCGATATGAACTCAGGTGTTCTTGCTGTCACTGAGGATGGCTGTGGTTCACTTCAAGGGAACTCTTGTTCTTACCTTGAGAGTTACTTCCTGGTTCCAGTGCAGATTCCTGAGCCTTTTGGCACACATCTTTTATCCCACTGGCACAGACTTTCTAGCTTCAACCACTGGCCTTTGGGTCTTCACAGTGCAGATCCTTGTTACAACAATGTATGAGACATTGTTGTAGGATGTAGGCCTGCAGCTGGACTCACGAAGGACATTGCTGTGAGATCCAGGCCCTCACCTGGATTCTTTGGGTCTTTAGCCTGTGGGCAGATTTCTGGCACTCTTCTGTATTTGACTTTGTGGGTTTATATTATAAAATAATCCTATAAATTAGGTGTCCTGTAATTAAATCTATTCCTTTGTCAACCCTCACCACAAGAGGTTATGGAATTTTGGCTCAAGACTAGAGCCAGTATTTTTTTTTTTTCAACATTTTGGGCAACAATCTAAAGAGGTTAATCTATGCTTGGGATATTCAAGTTCTCTGCTTGGATTGAAGCCTACAGGGAGGTAGATGTAGCACAGAGAAGTCTAGGCACTTTAATTTTAGGTCAGGACAGAGAAAGCACAGGAAATTTGGAGACCCTGGAGTATCACAACAAATGATAATTCTTTCCTACTTTACTTGCAGCTAGCTTACAAAAAACTAGGAAATTGAGTTTGACATTTTGACACCATATTAATGTTCCACAGATGCAAAGAAGTGAAGAATTGATAACTGAAAATCATAATGAAGAGGAAATAAATATTCTTCTTTGTTGGAAATGTAGAACATGTATAGCAAGTTCTGATTACTTAATGAATTATGGTGAGAACCAAGCAGTTAAGGTGAGTATTGCTGACTTCAGTCCTCACTGTTGTAATTTATAAATTCTGTGGGCATACCCAACCCCGCACATTCTTACTTCACCACTCCTGAGTCTGCTCTTTCCTTTTCTGACCTGGTGAAAACAGTACAAGGTGGTTTTCAGAAGGTAAAACCATCCTTCATCTTCCACAGTTAAAATTAATTTTAGCTTTAACTGCTAATGTTAACATGTCCTTAAGGTTTAAATATATCATAAGACATAAAGTGAAGATAATAGTCTGTTTTTATCTCTACCATGGGTGACTCTTAGTGATCATCACACAGTTATATTAAGATCCTGGTAAGAAATGGAAAAATTTATTATATAGGTTTTTTTTCTTTCTACTCAATATTGGCCTAGGGGATTAAATTCATGTATAATGTAAAAGCCCATAAAAACATGAGTAATATTTAAAAACATATGATTGGTCATCATGATAAAAATAAGTGTTTTTGAAACAAAACCAAGGGGTGGCCAGATAGCTCAGCAGATTAAAGTCAGGGTGCAGATGTTTGATCCCTGGCCTGCCTTGCTGGCCCCACCCCCCAGGGCCTGCTGAGATGGCAATTGAGACTGAGCATGATGATGGGCACCTGTAATCCCAGCACTCGGGAGGTCGGAAACAGGAGGATCATTATGAGTCTGATCTCCATGGTGAGACCCTGTAGACCTGTACTAAATACGTTTAAAAAAAAAAAAAAAAACTGAAACAAAACCAAAAGTTAACTTCTCTGAAATTATTTTGAAGATATGATATCAAAGAGTTAAAAACTAGGAAATAACTACTGGACTTTTTAAGATATTTTGAATGTAACAGAATATGACTAATAATCTGTCATGTTTTCTTTTCTCTTTTGACCACTTAACAGCTTATTCCAAGCATCATGCATGTGACATGTTTAGAACTAAATATCCCAAGTGTCACTTGGGCAGGTTTCATTTCAGCCAGCTGACTCTTGTTTCCAGGAGATACACTGGTTTATTTGTTTTATATTATCATTTTTTTTTTTTTTTTTGCGTTTTTCTTAATTTAGAGCATGGTATTCAACTTTGGTGTTTGTCTCTAATGAAATCTGTTAAGTTCTGGTTATTTTCTTTCACTAATACGTATTTGTGAAAAATAACCTATAATTTTGTGCTACAATCTATAAAAACACATCATAAGTACATTAGATATAATTTTTACTTCTCCAGAAGTCAGTGATTTTTTTTTAACAATATAAAATGAATATGTTTGGGACACTGAGTCTGAATAGGAAGTACCCAAAGATTTTCAAAGAAAAACCTCAAAAAGGGAGAGATTTGGCATATCAGGGAGGAAGCCTGTGTTACAAACTGGAAAGATGAAAAGGTATCTCCTATTGTCAACTATGATAGAACTTTAAAAAAAGAAATGAAACTGAGAAAGTCCAATACTAGCCAATGATTATAATAATTCTGTGGGTGTTGGTAACCAAATTAACCCTATCCTGTAATCAAAAAGTGAGGAAAAATATTATAAAATGTTTATACACCTTCTGGACTGAGCAATATTGAACTCATTTATTCAAAGCAAGGAGATTTAAAAGATCATTTATAGCTTAGAGTGGGTCTAACAGACCAAGTAATTGAAAAATACAGGGTAGGGAAACAATCAACCAGAACATCCATTGGTGGCCTTTTCACCAGTATGTTTAGTGGGTAGTCATTTTACTGAAATTATACCACTCTCAGACAGAAAAGCCAACAGGTCACTGTAAAGTCTATTGCTCATAGAAAAATAATAATGTAAAAGAAATTGGTAAGAGATTAGGAACTATTGTCCAGATTATATCACTGTTTCGTGTACCAAGTTTTAAAATATACCTTCCTTAGAAAACTTATTGAATAAATTTCATAAAATTGTTATTTCCATATATCGTGTTCTATAAAAATTAATGAAAAACTGTGTAGTATTTGGTCATTCTACATTTAATTGAACTAATAAGTGGGTGAGAGACACATTTAATTTTTAAAAACTGTTTTGGCTTTTGTCTCAGCCATGCTTAATTAGATAACTTTGCTATTCTAACAGAATAGTCTCTGTTAATACTGTTCATTTATTCATTGAATCCCTGGCTCCACATGCCTTGATGGCCCTTCCACCAGGGTGCACTGAGACCAGTTGAGACTGAGCATGGTGGTACGCTCCTTGTAATCCCTGCACTTGGGAGGCTGAAAACAGAAGGATCACTAGATCACAGAAGTCCAATCTGTGTAGTGAGACCCTGAACAACCTGTACTAAATCCATAAAAAAACCCAACCTGTTCATTTATTTATTAAGTACTTACTGAGCAAGAGCAGTCAGATGTATTGAGATGAGCAGTGGAATAGAGCAAAACATAATAAAAAAAGAAAAAAAATTACCCTCTAGAAGCTTTCAACTTTAGCTGAAAATTGATAAGCCACGGAGTGTAGTCTGATTTGATAAGTACTGTAACAGAAATACAAACTTCTACTTAGGGTATTGATGGTAGACTTCCCAGAAGAGGGTGTGTGTGTGTGTGTGTGTGTGTGTGTGTGTGTGTGTGTATGTGTATGTGTGTATGCCATTTCATACAGCAAGTATGTATATATATACTTGCTGTATGAAATGGCACATATACAGTCATTGCCATTTCTGTAATACTGACTGTTTATCAAATTAGTGTAAGGTAGAGTATTATAGAAATTGAGCTGTAAAGGAATCTGGAACATCTTAGCTTCAGTTTTCCAGTTACTGACACACATTAAGACATAAGACAGAATTCAGAATAAGATTTTGAGATAATCTATAATGTCCTCAGAGAGAAAGTAGTACTTCTACCCCTGCTTCAGGGATGAGCTTCGTGAAATGTGAGGAAGAACAAAAAGCAAAATAATAATTGCTAAAAAAATGTCAAAATAAAATAACACAAATTGTCTCCATTTATGCAATCTATGATAGGGAATTTAATTTTATTGTAGCTTGAATATAAGTTTACTTGGCCAATAAATATTTAAAGAGGCTACTGGTTCTGTGTATGTAGAATTCAGAAGAATTTGAATGAAGATTGAACCAAAAGTATAATTTGGGAGCCAAAAGCATGTAAGTAGCGAGTGACACTGAGAGGAGATGAGATTACCATGCAGTGTATGAATTGAATGAAAAAGAGGGCCCAGAAACATTTATAGGGAAGACAAAAAAAAAAGAAAGAAAAAAAGAGAGAGAAATTGCAAAGAAAAAAAAAAAACAATGAAATTAAACACTGAAAATTATGACACAATGTTATGGAAGTCAATCAATGAACATTGTCCAGAAAAAAGGATTGGTTATTAGTGTTGAATGTTGTAGGGAAATCTTGAAGTCCAGCCACTGTCCTCAGTGTGGAGCTGTTTACTGCAGTGTTCTAGAGGATGCTAGTGTGTGAAAAATGCCCCTTGCACTTGTAAATAGCTTGTAATCTAGAATGACATGTACTGACTCTGAATGAGAATTATGAGTATTAGTTTTATCAAAGAGATCATTGGTCAGAGTTCATTGTAATGAAATTTGTATGGTACCAAATTCAAGTAGAACTTGAGAATTGCATAAACTTGAGAATTTGGGAATATTTCATAAATCTCTTTAATTGGTGGGTATGAATGTTCTTTTTCCTTCATCAGGTTTTGAAGTATTTTGTCTTTGTAACACCATTGCCAGTGCAGTGCCTGGAATGGATATGATCTGTGAATATTATATTTATTATTTATCATATACATCCTTCACCTTTTTTTAGATAATTTGCCTATTTTCTCTTGGGTCACATTATTCTGATGATATCTTTCATGCCATGTCTATAATATTGACATAAATATTTTATTATTATATTTTTAACATTTCATTTTCCCATTTCTTTAGAGTCAGCATGTGTTTACTCATAGTATTGTGACATACTGTGTGTATGTGTTATGTGCCTCTCCCCTAAATGTTTACATTGGTTACAATGTAACTATTCCTAGAGTCAGAGATTTGAGGAGGTAACTAAATGAGTCATAAGGATAAAGCCCTAATACAGTAGGACTGTGGCTTTATAAAAAGTTGAAGAAAAAGAGAAAGACCTATGGAGAACTGGCTGCAAAGTAAAAATATATCCTTCAACATAATCTGAATATGTTGGCATCTTCATCTTGGTCTTTGAACCTCTAGAGCAGTGAAAAAATACATTTCTGATGTTTAGGTTCCTCAGTCTTTGAAACGACAGCCTGAGAGGACTAAATCAATGTGTCCTGGTGTAGACACTGGAAATAAATGAAAAGAAAAGAAGTGATTTGTCTTTGTGAAGTTTTAAGTATTTATATTCTGTTACTAGTTTGTTAAATAATTGTAACAGTTATAGAGCAGTTATGATTATAATTAATGTGATATTAATAAGCTAACACTAACTTTATGATCTGATACTAAAATTTCAATATTTATAATATTGGCCAATCATAAAGCTATTAGACATAGGTCAATGATGTAACTGGTTATTGGCTATAAATATAAATAGATAATGGCCAATCATATAAAACATTCAGTTATCTATTTAAGTGGCAAAAGCAGAACTGTAGGAAAAAGGATGTAGACAAACTACTCAACCTAACTGTAAGAGAACAGCTTCCTGAAGAAGTGACTGTGTTAAAACATAAGAGTGGGCAGTACAGTGATGACTCTGTGCTCAGAGCCCTTGGAGTACATCCATAGAAACTAAAGAAATTGATGTAATTGAAATTCAGAGATCAACAAGAAAGAAAAGATAGAAAGCCAAAAAGTTGGCTATCAGGTCAGTCATTTATGATGTTGTAAATAAAATTTATGGTGTTGTCCTGAAAGCTGAGAAGTCACTGAAAGGGAGTAATGTAGCTTTTGAATTTTTAAAGATCATTATGATAATAGCATAAAGAATGAATTGGTGCTAACAGTAGAGGCAAATAGCCTGTTTTAGGTGAGGATTTGTTTTAGTTCATTTTGACCTGTTTATTTAAAGTTTCACAATTTTAAGTACCTCCTCAAAGTATGAGTAGAAAAAGCAGTCTAGTAAAATTTTGATTCTGTTACATTTGTAACACTTTAAACATTTAGTTAGTAATGCTAATTAATCTAAATGACATTTTTGTTAAAATTATTTTTGTTTTTTGTCTCTGTAGTGCTTACAGGTGTGGTAGTTAAATGTAGTCACTTTTTTATTTTATTGAAGAACCAATAGCAATGAGAGTTTCAAATCAAATTGGCAGGACAGATTCAATAATTAATACATTACATATTGTTTTTGTACTTTTTTTTTGTTGTACAAGGCACATTCTTGATATTCTACTTACAAACACCATTAGAGCAGATGTCTCTAATCAATGAATTAAGGGAATGTAGCTGTATACTTATATTATTTTTTAAAGCTGAATTATAGTGCAGTTTCAATAATTAATACGTTCTGCCTTGTTATCTTCCTAGTAGTTGTCCATAGTATGAGAAGCAGACAGAATATATCCTATCCAAACACTATTAGTGAAAATCTTGCTTCTTGTAGAATTACACAGAAGTACTGCATATTTATCTTAACTGTACTGTTCATACAAACACAGAATGGTTCTTCCTCTGTATCCCCTTTTTTTGCTTAGTCCTGTCAGAAGTGGTCATTCCATTGTCATTCAATTATTATAGCTACCTGAACTCAACGAAACAACCAAACACAGTCCAGCAGTCCACAATAGTAGTGGGTTATCTGAAGAAGTTATTGACTAGAACTTACAGCTCCACTTGTGATGATGGCTTTATTGTATATATCTCATTTTTATAATTTTCTGCTCTATGGTTAAGACCAAGATAAAGCAAGACCTGTATAACAAAAAAATGTAGCTTTTGTATCTGATGAGGTCAATCAAGTTCCCTCAGGGTTTATCTCACACCCTCATACCTCACTCTATAGATCCTTTCTCAGTGTCAGCCATGTGGATGAGTCATGGCCATTGCTTGACCAGTTTGCTTTCTGTGAGAGCCTGAGAGAAAGTTTTCTCTCCATGTGACTCTCCTTAGGCAAACCATAGATCATCTATCACATTTCTCTATGGATCCATAGTCTCCTTGATCAGAAAATTTGGGACACAACTGAGGATTCATGATGGTACACTACAGGTGCTCCTATGTCCTGAGTCTTCACTGAACTTGAAAGGCTATGGCCAAATGTTGGCTGATCTTGCAGCCCTTCCATTTCTCCAGTTTTTGATCTGTGAACTTAGGTTGTTAACCATCCAGAAGAGAAGTTGATTAGGACCCTGCAACATACGCAGTTCAGTTTACCCTAACTATCTTACTGAATTATTTTTAGTTGTTGTTACCCATTTCTATTTGTATTTCTTCTTTTGATTTCTTATACTAGGCAGACTATATGATATTTGCACATGTGTGTCTGGTTTGGTTCACTTATGAGTATATGTTCAGTGGCATCCACTTCAATGTAAATGCTTCAAGTTTATCATTCCTTATAGCCGAGTAATATTCCATTGTGTAGAAATACCACATCTTTTTCAACTATTCCTCATGTGACAGGCATCTTTGTTATTTCCAAGATTTGGTTATCCCAAATTGTGCTGCTATAAACATAGGTACACATATATCACTGTGATATCATTTTTTCAGTTCCTCCGGGAAAATTTCCAGTAGGGAGATAGCCCACTTGAATGGGATTTCCAGTCCTACTCTTTTGAGGAGTCTCCACACTGATTTACACAGTTGTTGTACCAGTCTATATTCCCACCAGCAGTGGCAGTGTTCCCTTTTTCCCACATCCTCTCCAACATTTGTTGTTGGTTAATTTGTTTATGTTAGCCATTCTTACTGGAGTGAGATGGTATCTTAGTGTGGTTTTAACTTGCATTTCATGCATGGCTAGCAATGTGGAGCATTTTTTCATATATTTATTTGCTTCTTTAATTTCGTCCTCTAAAAAGTGTGTATATATCTCAGATGCCCATTTCTGGATTGGGTCTTTAAATCTGAGGTCTCTAATATGTCTTAGTTCTTTATATATTCTGGACAGCAGACCTTTGTCTGAGTGCTTATTAGTTAGGATTTTTTTGAAATTTGTGGGTTGTCTTTTCACTTTGTTGACAATTTCTTTTGACGTGCAAAAACTTCTCAAGCAGAGTTGATCCCACTTGTTAATTCTTTCAAGTGTTTCTTGTGTGAATACATGTTTATTCATAAACTCTTTGCCTACCCCTATGTATTCACGGCTTTCTCCTACTTTCTCTTCCAGGAGATTGTTTCTTTTTTTTAATGATTAGATGTTTAATCCATTTTGACTTTAGCTTAGTGCATGGTGCTATACCTGGGTTCAGTTTTAGTTTTTGGCATGTAGAAAGCCAGGTTTTCCAGCACCATTTGTTAAAGAGGCTGTCTTTCTTCCAGTAAGCATGATTGGCCCCTTTGTCGAAGATCAGGTGGCTGAGTGTGTTCGCAGAGGCCTCTGCATCTTCTAATCTATTCCATTGATCCTCAGGTCTATTTTGTTGCCAATACCATGTTGATTTTTATCATAGTGGTTTTGTAGTATAATTTAAAGTCAGGAATTGTAATGCTTCCTGCCTTGTCTTTGGTGGCTAGGATTGCCTTTGCTATTCTAGGTCTTTTCTGGTTCAAAATAAATTTTAGGAACGATTTCTCTATGTCTGGGAGGTATGTTGGTGGCAGTTTGATAGGAATTGCATTAAATCTGTACAACAATTTTGGGAGTATGGCCATCTTCACGATATTGGTTCTTCCTATCCAGGAGCATGGAATATCCATTTTCTGAAATCTTCTATGATCTCTTTTCTTAAGCTGTTTTAATTTTCCATGAAAACATCCTTGACTTCCTTGGTTAAGTAAATTCCAAGGTATTCGATATTCCTCGGTGCTATTGTAAAAGTCTTCCCTCTCAGTGTGATTGTTATTCGTGTAGAAGAATGCTATTGACTTTTGAATATTAACTTTGTATCCTACTATGCTACTGAATTTCTGTATCAATTCTAGTCACTTCTCGGTGGAATTTTTGGGGTCTTCCAAGTAAAGTATCATGTCATCTGCAAATAGTGATAATTTAACTTCTTCTTTACTTATTCTTATTCCTTTTATTTCTCCTTCTTGTCTAATGGCTGTTGCTAATGATTCCAAAACTATATTGAATAGGAGGGGTGATAGAGGACATCCATGTCTTGTACCAGATCTAAAAGTAAAAGATTTCAGTTTTTCCCTATTTAGAATAATTTAGCTTTTGGGTTGTCATAGATAGCTTTTATCAAATTGAAGTAGAGGCCTTCTATTTCAATTTTCTGAAGGATTTTGAACATGAATGAGTGTTGGACTTTGTCAGAAGCCTTTTCTGTATCAATTGAGAGGACCATGTGGTTTTTAGTTTTTGCTCTATTGATATAGGGCATTACATTTATAGATTTGTGAATATTGAACCATCCTTGAATCCCTGGGATGAATCCTACCTGGTCATGGTGTATGATGTTCCTGATGATTTTCTGTATTCTATTTGCTAGGATTTTATTGAGGATTTTTGCATTTATATTCATGAGGGAAATTGGTCAATAATTCTTTTTTTTTTTTGGTTGTGTCTTTCCCTTTTTTTGGAATCAGTATAATACTTGCCTCCAGAAATGATTTTGGGAGGACTGCTTCCTTTTCAATTTCATTGAAGAGTTTGAGGAGTATAGGGATTATATCTTCTATAAATTTCTTGTAGTATTCAGCTGTGAATCCATCAAGACCTGGACTTTTCTTTGTCAGCAAGCTTTTTATTATGTTTCATATTTCATTGACTGTTATTGGTTTACTGAGAGTTGTGTCTTCTTGATTCAGTTTTGGTAATTTGTACTTTTCAAGGAATCTGTCCATTTCTTCTAAGTCTTCTATTCTTTGATTGCAAAGATTCTCTATGTGGCTATTGATAATCTTCTGAATTTCCACTGGGTCTATGATGATTTCACCCTTTTCATTCCTTATTGTTTGTATTTGAATTTTTGCTTTCCTCTTTTTTGATGAGGTTAGCTAGGGGCTTATCAACTTTATTCAGTCTTTAAAAGAACCAGCTTTTTGATTTGTGGATTCTTTAAACTGTTTTCTTCATCTCAGTTGAATTAATTTCTGCTCTGATTCTATGATTTCTTTCTGTGTTTCTAGTTGTTCTTTGTCATGGAAGTATTTCACTTCACCATCAAACTTGAAAGAGAGTTTTGCAGGGTATAGTAGCCTGGGCTGGAATTTGTTTTCATACAATACTTGGAGAACTCTGCTCCATGCTCTCCTTGCCTTCATGGTTTGTGTAGAGAAGTCGGCCATAATTCTGATGGGTTTTCCTTTCAATGTGATCTGCTTCTTTTCTCTAGCAGCTTTCAGTATATTATTCTTGTGTTGCATTTCTGGGATCCTGACTATCATATATCTTGGTGTGTTTTTACTTGGGTTGAAGTTATTTGGTGTTCTGTATGAATTGCTTACATCAATGCTGCATTGTTTTCTCATATTTGTGAAGCTTTCTGCTATTACTTCTGCCCATATTCTTTTTATGTCATTTGTATTGACTCTTTTATTCTCATTGATGCCAATTAATCTCACATTGTTCATCTTGGCATCATCTTGCAGGTGATGGATCATTTTTTTCGTACATCCTTGTTGTAAGAGATCCTTTCTCACCTTTTCACTAGCTGCACCAGTGTCTTCAAGATCTGAAACTTGGTCTTCGCTTTTGCACAAACGGTTTTGTTGACTTGTGTTTGAGATTTAAGTTCTTCTATATCTCTTTGACTCTGCTTCATGCAATCTACTTCTTTTCTGTATTGCTTATTCCAGGAATCCATCATATTTCTGATCTCCTCTCATTTTGTTTTTTAATCAATGTGTTCTCTTTAATTCTTTTACTGCAGCATTTTTTACCAATTGAATTTATTCTATATATTTCCAGAATTGATTCTCTACTTCAGGTGCTATGATTTCAAAGAATTCTTTTTATTTCAGAAATTATTTCTGCTTTGAGTTCCTCATGACCATTCTGCTGTTGTTTCTTTGCATGCAACTCTATTAAATCTTACGTTTCAGGTGGAATAGTGTTCTCTACACTTGTTCTGGGCAGGCTTTGGGTTTCCCCCATACATGTCTGGATTTGATTCATTATTTCAGATGCTATGTATTCAAAAATTTCTTTTTTTATTTCAGGCATCAATTCTGGTCTGAGTTACTCTATACCTTTCTGCTGTTGTTTCTTTGCTTCTGCCTCTGCTAATTCATTCATTTCTGCTGAGCTAGTGTCCGCTGCACTTACTGGTGGACTGGAGGCCTGAGAGTGCCTTTTGCTGCTTGTCTTTGTCATTTAGTATAGCGCTGACCTCTGACCAAAGTGTAGAACTTTGGTGCAGTGAAAAACCTTAGCATGAGTTGCGGATGCCAGTCTATTAAGTTTGTGATTATCCAGTTATGCCTGGCCTGGATCTAGCTGTTGTGTTCAGTTCCTTTTTGCTGCAGCTCTTCTGGTACAACTGTGAGCCTATGGTTTACCTCTGTTGTGTTCCAGTCCAGGGAGCACTGAGGAGCACAGAAACTCTCCCACACACTTACCAGGCCGGGTGAGGGTGGTTCCGATGGTGGGAGATTTGGATAAATTCTCACTCGCTCAGCAGGCTTGGGGTCAGGGGCTCCGGGAATTGCCAGGAACATCAATTTGGGGTGTCTCAGGCAGACCCCTGGCTTGGTGGCTTTGAGGTCTTGGGTGTGGGGGCTCTGAATGATGCAGAGCGCGGGGGAAGCCAAAGGCTCTCCCATACACTCACAGAACCCGGCTGGGCTGGATCCGGTGGCGGGGATTCAGAAAAATTCTCACTTGCTCAATGGGCTTAGGGCAGGTGCTCCGGGGAGTTGCCGGGCCAGTCAGTCTAATATAGTTACTTTTAATAACTTAACTGAGCAAATAGTATCATTTTCATTTGAAATGCTGTGTTAAAAATCTTTCAAAATTTAAACAATCAAATTGTTTACATTTAATCTGTTCCAGTTAAATAAAACTTAAAGGTCATATAATGATAAAAATTTGTATAATTTATAATTTTAAAATTAAATTATACTCTTACAGTACATTGCAACTGAAAACATGACCATTAGTGAAAAATAAGAGTGATACATTAGCTCCCTCTGCTGCTTGAACAAATTAATTCATTTACATTTTATCAACATTTATGGACAGTTTCAGGTAAAATGGACTGTTTTTACTTATTCAGTATGACTAATTTGAGATATGAAACGTTTCTCTAAACTTTTAAAAATTCTAGTAAATCTTTTTTTGGTAAATTCTAGTTTAATCTTTTCCCAAGATGATAACCACATAGCCATTATATTAAAGGATTCAAATTTCCTAAATCAGTTGCTTCTTTTTTTCATAATTAATTTTCAAACTATGTCCATTAAGACTTGTTTCAGTGGTGGAGATAGTAGATTATTTGCTTAAGGTGTGAAAGGCACTTGATTTAATTCCCAGCATCACAAAAAAACCAAACCTAACAAAATACCCTTGTTTTTGCATATATACTTATATATAATTTTAAAGAATTAAGTGACTTTAATGATTGATTGTCCCATTTTACTTGTAAAATTATATTGAAATAAATATTACAAATGTCATACATATGTCTTTTAAAAAAAAACTATGTGTAAGTACAGATGAAGTAGTTGACAGTCTCATTCATAATGGAAATTATGTTTATTCTGATATCTTTTCCATATCTAAGTTTACAGAAAAGCAGCAAACAAAATGCTCAGCTTTTACACATATCTTACCTATGCTGTAATGGGGTTTACTTTTTGAAAAATGAAAGTATACTTTTAAGTATTTGAGAAAAATAATTTATATCAATAATTTTCAAGTCAAGAGAGTCACATTTGAATGTCTTAGCAACAGCTGTGAGGTCATTTTTTCCTAAATCTACGTCTTCTTGTAAGTTATTGTATTACTTATGGTGGATTTCAAAACAAGTATGCCCTAGTTATAATTTTCTTTTTGGTAAGCTCAGGAAAGAATAACAGTGCATGACTTAAAATATACTTACAAAAGATGTGTGATAAAATTTCTGGCTCTAAAGATTATACTATTTGGCATACCAGCCCCACCCCCAAGGTTTACTGAGACTGCAATTGAGACTGAGCATGGAGGAAGGATGATAGACCTTTCCAGGCCACACCCCCAGTGACCCACCTCTCTTCCCCTCCCAGCATTACACTTAGCTAGAAATTCAGCAGTGAACTAATCCAGTGATGAGTGTCACCTCCTCCATATCCAGTCAGTTCTCCCAGCACTGCCCCCCATTCTATGAGCACCTGAGGCTTTGAGGGGACATAATGCATAAATTGTAACATTGGAGTATTTAAAAAGTAAAATGATATGCCAAGCCTTTATATATTTAGTACAGATGGAATCTTTTTGAATATTTTAATCAGTGGTTGGTTAAATTCAAGGATGTGGGACCCACATCTGCAGATACAGAGAATAATTCATTTGGAAAGAAATGATATATTGGGAAAACAATTTTTATTCCTGGAAGAATGTAATCTTAATCATAAAAATATTAATGTAAAATATTTAATGTCTGAAGCAATGTACAACATTTAGAAATATACATATATATATACATATTTAATATGTATAAATATGACTTCAGAGTTGTTTATCTTTTGCCAGTGCACTCTACCTTTGAAGGTAGATTTCTGAAACTTTTTTTGTTGTTTGCTTGGTACTGAGAATCTAATTCAGGATCTTGTGCTTGCCAGGCAGGTGCTATGCTGCTGGGCTGTATCCCAGAACTTATTTGTTTTGAGACAGAGTTGGGCTGGTCTTGAGTTTACGATATAGCTCTGGAACTTGCAGCAATTCAGCTTCAGACTCCTGAATTCTGGGATTCCATGAATGCACCAGCACTCTATTCCTGGCTTCTAACTTCTCAAAAAGTAGATTAGAAGACTTTCAGCTTAGTGCTTTTTCCAAGTCATCCTAATTTTTACATGAGTTAGATAGAAAAAGTAATAATGATTGAAATATTGTTGCATATTAATCAATTTCAAAGCTCAAAATGTTGGAAAAGGCAGATGACAAAAGCACACAAAATGAAATTCTGAAGATGTCTCAAAGTTCTTCAGTTTAGTCTGTAGAAGAATCATAAATATTTGCTGTTGTTGTTTGTTTGTTTTTAAGATGGTAGTTACTGTAGTATAAGTTTTCACTCAGTTTCCTGCCTTTGATACTGGAATCAGGAATCCATATTTTGAGAAACATTGTTCTAAATTGATTTTCACAGAGCTTGTGATTTTGGTCAGGATTATTTTCTTTAGTGACTATTACCTGAGTGCTGCTGTTCAATCTACTCTGTATGAATTGCAGTCCACAGATGTCTTGCAATAGAGTTTAAAGATCTGTAATTATGAATGATTTCTTAGTGCTGGAATTTCTGTAGAGGTCAAGTCTAGTAGCATTTATAAATAATTGTATTACACTGTAGATATAAGAGAAAGGATTCAAGGTATTTGCTTATTTTCAGACTATTTGCTTGCTACCTAATGAGAACTGTTGTGATTTAACATTCTTCTCTTCTCCAAATTGAAGATATATTTTCTTGACATCTTTCAAAGAAGCTAAATGGCTTTTTAATCTAGTGTGTTTTTTATATTATTTTTTAATCTTTATGTATTTGGTATAGGGTCTTGCTATGCAGCCTGGACTCAGTGATCTTCCTGTCTCAGCCTCCCTCCCCAATCCTGGGATTACAGGCTGGTGCCACCACGCCCAGTTTTAATGGCTGGCACAGGGGCCTGGGGTTCTGGAGCCAACATGGCATGCAGTATAAGGAATTGAACTCATGTCCTTGTGTTTGCCAGGCAGATGCTTATAACCTGAGCTATTTCCCCAGCCCTCTAGTGTGGCTTTACCCTGTGACCTAGTAGAGAAGGGTAGGTTGCTCATTCAAACTTCATTTTTCCAGGTCTCATGTGTTCAGACCTCTGCCACCTATCAGCTGTCAACAGGGGCAATTTAACTATCCCCCTTATACCCCAATTTTCCTGTCTATAGTACTGGTGAACTAAATGAGAAAATATGAGTAAAAAATCTCCATCACTTCTGAGGGGACTTGACTGACCTTATCAGATACAAAAGCTACATTTCTTTTTATATAGATCTTGCTTTATCTTGGTCTGAACCATCCAAGCAGAAAAGTATAAAAACAAGATATAAAAAGTAAAGCCATATTAATATGCTGAGCTGTAAAAGGCTCAAGTCAACAACTTCTGACATTACCAGTCTTATGGAAAACTTACTCCTATTATGGACTACTGGACTATTTTGGAATATTTTGCTGAATTCACACACCTATAATATTTAAATGACAAAGTTAAATGAAAAAACAGGATACAAATGAAAGAACATTTTGTATTTGTATATTCAAAATAGGATAGATATATGTCAATATTTCTTAATGAATAGAAAGATTTGCTGTAGTAGTGTTTGCAAACAAGATATCATGTCTGTTTCATGTATAACGAATAACCACTAAGACAACGATATGCATTGTGTTAATTATTGAAACTTTCATAGTAATTTGATTTGAAACTGTCTGACCACTATTTGTTTCTCAGTAAAATTATGGAAAAAAAAAAGAATTGATAAATTATTTAGAGGTTCATCTTCAAATGCATTTTTGACAGAATACCCCAGACACTTTAAAATCTGCAAATATTAAGGAAGAGTCAAAAGAATTTTTTCTAAAGTTTGTTCTTTATGTAATTTAATCTACATTCATATTTTACCCTGTTTTTCCAGGATACGCTTATAAAAAGGAGATAACCTTTTATAGAATTATAGTGTATGTGAAGTAGGGAGCATTAATTTGTGCCAATTAAGGGGGGGTGAAGTATAAAATCTTAAAATTTATAATTGTTTCTTGATCACTGTTCTTTGAGAATATTTTTATCTGTTATTTTTTGGTCATTGTTATTAGGATATAATTTACATATATATATATTTGTATATATATATGAGTTTTGATTGACATATGCATACTCATGTAATCACACCACTAGATAATATATAGTACTCTCTGTTTCTTTTTCAAGTTTGTTTATTTGTTTTTGCCAGGAATCAACCTCATGACCTTGCACTTGCTTGCCGGAAGGTGCTTTTTTTTTCACATTTTTAAAAAGTATTATTATACTTTATCTTTTTTTTACTAAAAACAAGCTTATATTATTCTCTCCTTTGGGTGTAGTGCCAGTTTAGTGAGAGCAGAATCTGATCCTCAGCAGTACATCTCTGGACTTTCTACAAATCTTACCCACTTATTTGAAACTCTTCCAGACACCTTATGATGTTGCCCTATTTCTTTCTGACCAAAGTCAGAAAGACAACTTATCCCTTAATCTTTTCCCAAAAGCCCCTTTTAACTTCTAGTTTTTACCATCATGACATGAACCAGTCTTTGTATTATTTCCTCAGCACTTATGTACTTAAATACAATATGCTGTTTTTTCCACTATTAATCTATCAGAAGTTCCTCACAATTTCTTGTCCATTGAAAACCCCTCATCCATATTTTCTTCATCCGTTCTTGATTCCTTTCAAAAAATATGTTTTCTATAGGTTCTATGATATTGTAGGCGGTAGACTGTAACACATTCTCATCATTGCAGTATTTTCCCCTGTATACTTATATAAGACTATAGAAAAAAGTAAACTGCTGCATGTTTTCCCTGGCACTGTTACCAGGAGACTTGTTAGGAAGCCATAAGTGATAGAGCTAAAGACTTTTTCTATTCTCTCTTCCTCTTTACTTAACTTGGTCTCCATACAGTGATGTCCTCTTCAAATCACCATGCACTTGCCATTCCCTCCCTCATAAATACACTGGCCTACGTCGCATACAGAGAAAGAGACATATTCTATCTTGATCAGCCTGGAGTTTTTCTGGCATGTTGGAAAATCATTTTGTCTAAGTTGTATGGGTTACATTTGTTTCTACAAATCTACTTCAGAAAGCCAAAGACTTTACTCTTTAGATTTTTGTTGGTTTGTACTAAAATTTCAATGGAGCTTTTTCAGCTGCCTCTGCAATTGTTCTTACAGGGGAGGGAAACTGTACTCATCCTAGGTTCATGGCCACAGCTTCTATAGTAAAAGATGTATTATCAAAAGAAAATCAAAGGTACATATTTAATGTAAATGCTATGTAGTGAAGCCTTTATAAAGCAATGAAAACCTGAAGAAATAGTTAAATTTGCATTTTTAATATTATGTTTGATGTAAAAGCACAGTCATGGAAAAATATGGTAAGACAAAGAGAACATGAGAATGACAATAAATTAGAGGAAACAGTGTGGCCATTTGTTCAGATTCTTCTTTCTTACCCTTCCTGTTCATAGATCAAGATATTTATTTATTCTGTAAATGGCAGGGTGGATTTGAGGATTTCCTAACCTACTTCAGAGGGTGTAAAATCTTCCAAAGTTTTCCACCCTGGAAAAGGTGGAAAAGGGCAGGAGGATGTTGAGAAAGATCTTCCTGATCTGCTTTTCAATATGTCAGGGTGGCATACTGAATCTTATCATTCCTCTTCTTCATTCTACTATGCTTATTGAGTAATATTCTGATATAGAAATAGCAACTCCCTTATTTCATCAGTGATAAATTCAAGTAGGATCAGAGGGGGAATGCTGGGGAAGGTAACCATAATGGCACTATTTATCACATGGACAAGGGAAAAAAACAAGGCACCAGAATGTCTATTCAGTAACTTACTGCTAAATTTTAAAATGTTATTTGATGAATTAAATAAAATGGACAGTATTTGATTTTGTGCTAAATCACAAGTTCTTTCTTGAAGAAATGCATTTTGTTCTTTTTGGGTTTGTTTTTGATAATGGGAGCTAGAGAAAGTGAGTAGTGTATATTTTCTTTTTAGATTAAATTGACTTTTTGAATTTACTGAACATGCAATTTGTGGACTAAAATCCCAATGTATGATTATTAAAATTCATTTTTATGTAACAGGATAGACATGCTTCTGTTGACACTCAAGAATGTTGTCATGTGTGGCACATGAATCTAGAAGCCCTTCCAGAATGGATAAGCTGCCTAATACAAAAGGTAAATTTTCATTCTCTGGGAAAAATTAATAATGTTACAACATTCAGCTTATTTCTCCTTTTTTTAGAACTGTTTTTCTTATATATCTGGTTTCATGATATATGAACCATTGTGTTACTCCTGATTACACTTAGGGTATTGTTCACTATTATTGAGGCATTTCAAATACTGTCTCAATTTTTTTTTTTTTCCAGAGGGCTCAGAATGCCTTCAGGGCAAGTCTGGTTTGGCTTGAGGATCTAGGGATCAAACCACAGAAAGCTGAGCCTGACTGCTTTGTTTAAGCAGGCCCTTAAAAACTGAGCTAATGGGCATGCCCTCTGTCTCAAATTTTGTACTTAGAATTTCTCCTGTGAGGGGCCTGAGGAGATAGCTTGACAATCTAAGTGCCTGCCTGACAAGTGCTAGGATCCTGGTTCAGTCCCCTTACTGCTTGCTGTGCCAGCCCCAGAACCCTGCCCACACCATGCCAGCTACTGAAACTGGGCATGGCGGTGCATGCCTGTAATCCCAGTGCTGAGGATGCTGAGACAGGAAGATCACTATGAGTCTGAGCTGTGTAGCAAGGTCCTGTACCAAATAAATTTTAAAAAATTATTTAAAAAAATTTCTCCTTCGAATGTTATTCCTGCAGATATCCTCTTGATTTGTTCCCTCTTATCTTATTTTACCTTCGGAGACAATATGTGGTTCACTTAGAAACTATTCAAACCCCACTCAGCCCACCCCATCATCACTTCTTGTATTGCCTTTCTGTCTTCTCTGCTTTATGTATTTGTCTATGATTTATAGACTTATGTACATGATAGGCAACATATATTACCTATAAGTATATACATATATATAACATGTAAATATATACACACATATATATTTTTATCCCCCCCACACAGATAACTTATCTTGTTGATTGCCTAGTTACCCAGAATATATGCTTCAAAAAATAAGAGATCTTTACATTTTTGCCACTACTACATCCTCAACATTTGACATAATATTTGTTAAGTGAATGAAATATCTTGTATTACTCATTAATACACACATACATGTAAAAAATTATAATTAACATTTGGAATTAACAGAATTAAAATGGTAATGAAATAGCATAAGAGCACCAACTCATATTTTTTAATAACCTGGTATAATTTTCACAGTGCAAAATATCTATCTTAGAGAAGAATAAATATTATTTTTGGAAAATATTTTCAAATAAAAACATTTTACCACCAAATAGCTCTTGTTGTTGTCGACCAAAGTAACATTTGGTAGATATCCTTTGCATCCATTATCACACTGCAATGATTTCCTGGGAGGGTGCCAGTGTGCTGCTTTTAAGTGTCCTGAACTTTACAAAATATATTAGGACATTGAGTATGTTCTGTTGTTGTTCAAAAGATCATTTTAGGAAATTCATTATTAATTTTTATCTTAGTATAAAAAATGAACTATCTGATGTACCAATCACTATCTGTTAATTGAACATAAAAAGCCAGAAAGAGCTTTATTCTATTCATTGGGTTAAGTTGCCTCTTTTGGTGCTTGGTATGCAAGAAGTGTATCAAAACAGACACTTTTCTGTGAAATTTTACTTGCAAATTAAGCTCTGTAGACTGATTTGCTGCTTAGGTCCATAGAATAATTTTCTTTTCATTAGTTCACAGCATATCCATATATAGCCTATTGTCTAAAAGATTCTCTTTTTGAATTCTTAGGGGTATTGTTTGGTTGGGCATGATTTACAATATGTTATCATACTAGAACTTTGTAGCTGCTTATCTCTATTTGCTGTTCTAATAATCTGAAAACAGAAAGCTTGCCTTTTCAGTAGCATAGAAAACTTTCATGTGATTGGTTTTTTCTTTTTCTTTGTTTTAAATTCACATTCGGTTTGGTCACTTTACAATGGAAATATTGTCCTTATTTTCCTTTTATTATCTATAGGCACAGTGGACTTTTGGAAAATTGAACTGCCCTTTCTGCGGGGCCCATTTAGGGGGCTTTAACTTTGTCAGCACTCCAAAATGTTCCTGTGGCCAGCTTGCAGTTGTATATCTCTCCAAGAGCCAGACCAATTATCAAGCAACACAGGCAAATGGATTAATGAGACCATCACTGAAATACTTGTCCAATTCTAGAATTTATTCAGGTTGTAACAAGGAAACTCTGCTGACAGGTGGTGGCTCCAAAAAGAGGCTTTTAAACATGGCCCAAAATAATAATGGCTTTGGAAGATTAACAGAAGCACTCTGCCTAGAGGTGAGATCAACATATTTTCAGATGAAGAATGAAAAATTTCTCTTCAAAACACCAGATTCAAAATACCAGCTTTTTGTTCCCCAGCTTGTGTCTGGCCAATGTTCTACAAGAGCTTTTCATAGAAAATCACATAGTTTGGATCTGAACATCAATGAGAAGCTGACTTTGTTACCCACTTTATATGAAATACATAGTAAGAGTACTGCCTATACCAGGCTAAATGAAACACAGCCTATTGACCTTTCAGACTTGCCTTTACAGTCTAGTAAAAATAGCTGTTCTTTTCAGAATCCATCTAGTTTTGATACTGATTTGCTGCTACAAAGACTTTCAGTGGCTCCCCGTGAGACCCAGACACAAAGAGGAAGAGAATTTCAGTGTGGTCTAGAAGCTTCTTCAGTATACTCAGACCACACAAATAGCAACAACCTGACTTTGATGATGGACCTACCCTCAGCTGGCAGGAGCATGTTAGAGACCTCAGACCAAGAAGATCCCCTCTCCCCTCTGGACTTCCTCCATTCAGCCAGTAAGTTTTCATTGGGGAACACTAATCAGGGGCTGAATAAGAGAGAAAGAAGCAAGTTGAGGAATCTAAGAAGGAAACAACGAAGGCATGAAAGATGGCTACAGAACCAGGTAAATTTTTAAAGTTTTTTAAAAATTCTATATTTGTGAATATTTTTGCTTGGAGAGTAGAGCTAAGTTTGAATACATATATTATAAAACTTTGGTTTTAAGTTTGGAAATAACACTTCTCTGTAAGTACATTTAATAATCATGTAGCCCTATTATAATATTTATAACCCTGTTTCTGTGTTTCATATATGCTTAGAAAAAGCCTATTTTACTCAGTTTTGCATAATTCTGATATTTTAGAAGAATATTAATCTCATTGTTTGTCATAAATATTTTAAATGATTGTCTTGCAGTGAGTTTATATTAGATTGAGTTGAAAAACTCTCTAAATCCCATCAGGTATTAAATTCATTCACTTCTCATCTCATCATTTTAAATGGATACTTCCATAGAACCTTATTTACTTACATGCTCACATGACACAGATATGAATAACTGTGCTCACTTGTAGGAAATATCTATGGGATAATTTACCTTTACTGTAATTTTGTAGGAGAGTTTACCTCTTTATGATTTGAACTACTTGTGTGCAGTATAACATGTTCCAGAGCATTTTATGTGAAAAGACTGAACACTAAATGTTAGATGCTGTCTAAATCACTTAAAGGCTTTGAATTGAGTACTGTGAAAACTTGAAAATGTAAGGACTGATATATTTCTGTGTAAACATTTTTTTAGCAAATTACCTTTATTATTTATTAGTAGTAGATTGTAGTTCTTATTAATGAATGTATGTTTATTCTTTAATAAAATTCAATGAACTGGTTATGTTTTATGAAGCTATTTGTAAACTCAGTAAACTAAAAATACTGCAGTTAGTTGTATAGTCCCATTAACCATAATAGAATTAAAGATAATTCTTGTTACATTTTTGACTGATTGCTAATACAAACATTTCAGTTTGGTCTATTTACAAGTGATAATGTAATGTAATATTGACTAATATTTTATAAAATGTAAAAAATGAATATTTTAGCATTGTTATACATGTTACACATATACCTTATTGAAGCTGTGAAATATAAACATTTCAGAATTTGTCTTATACCTATATAAAATGGAGAGATGTTAAGTGAGTATTGAGAAGAAATATTTTAAAAACACTGCAGAGTGCTCTAAAGTGTAGAAATTTAAAAATATGAAAATTACACTTAATCTATACTGTTAATATATGCAGAGGACATCTTTGCCACTTGAAAATTATGTTATTCTTTGATTAGGTACTTTAGAATACATCAGCTATATTATTTCTAAGCAAATTAGAGAAAAACAAGGGTAAAGTTAAAGGATTTTTTCCTTTTTATTTTTTTTTCTCTAGATGAAGCCATTTTTTCTCACATGTATGATTTGAGCAGTCTGCCTAGCAAGTTGATCAGAATTGATGAGCCTTAGGCCTGTGACAGGTCAGTGTAGGGAGTGACATGGCAGAATCCTGATCGATTTGATTGGTTGCATAGGAGCCATAGGCAAATAAATGTCCAATGTCACTTTAGCAAAAAAATAAAATAAACATAAATATAAAAAATAGTAAAACATTAAAAAGACATAGCAATTTAAAAATTCCATGAATTGATGGTATGAGTTCATTATTAAATAATACACCATGATGAAAGTAAAAGCTTTTGTACTAGCCACCTCCTCAGACCTTTTTATTTATTTGATATTTTTTGAGGCAAAATCTAGCTAAGTCACTATGTTGCTCATGCAGGACTATAGCTTGAGCTCTTTCTACCTCATCCTCCCAGAGTGCTACCATCTAACAACAACAATGAGTTTAAAGGTCCGTCTTGCTGATTCTGTTCTCTGGCCTTTGGTGACAACTGTTTTATTCTCAAAATCTAAGATCAGCATTTCCAGATTCCACATATAACTGAGATCACATGCTGTTTGTCTTTCTGTATTTGACTCTCGTCAATAGAATGACTACTGGTTTCGTCCATCCTTTTCTATGGCTGAATTACATACCATATTTCTATGGCTGAATTACATACCATATTTTCTTTATGCATTAATCCATTGATGGGTACTTAGGCTGTTTCCATTTCTTGGTTGTTGTGAACAGTGCTTGGATAAACGTGGGAATGCAGCTGTCTCTTCAACATACTGATTTCATTTCTTTTAGATTAATGGGATTGCTGAATCGTATGGTGATTTGCTCATTTTTTGTTTATTTTTGCAATCCTCCACACTGTGTTTCATAGCGGCTGATCTTACTCATTTTCCCACCAAGTATTTAAGGGTTCCATTTTCTACAATTTTTTGCTAACATTTATTATCCTTTTATGTAGGTTTTGTAACAAGAATGAGATTATAAGGGGGCTGAGGATATAGCTCAGTGGTATAAGTGCCTGCCCGGCAAGCACAAAGTCATGAGACCAATTCCCAGTACCAAAAAATAAATTAAATAAAATAAATTTAAAAATGCATGAGATTATATCTCACTGTCGTTTTGCTTTGCATGTACCTGATGACTAAGGAGGATGAGCATATGTTATATATCTGTTGGCATTTTATTCGGTTCTCTTGGTCTGTCAGTTTTGATACCATTTCCATGCTGTTTTTTATGTATTTGGTGTAGGGCCTCACTATCCAGCTCAGAATTATAGTGATCCTCCTGTTTTCAGCCCTCCCAGTGCTGGGATTACAGGCTTGTGCTACCACTCCCAGAATTGATGGCTGGCTCAGAGTTCCCATGGCATATGGTGCCTGGAATCCACTCTGGTCCCTGTGGTTGTTTAAGCAGGCATTGGTCCATTGAGCTATCTTGCTGGCCCCCAATCTGTTTCAACTACTACAGCTTTGTATTATATTTTTGAAGCCAGGAAGTGTAATTTTGCTGGTTTAATTCTTTTTCTCAATATTGTTTTGGCTATTTGGGGTTGTTATTGTTATATATTTTAAGATTATTTATTTTTTTTTACTTCTGTGAAGAATGTCACTTGTGAGGCCAAGAAAACAGGACAACAGTACAAGCACTTGCCTGTCAATTGAGGTCCAGAGTTCAATTCCAAGTACAAAAAAAGTCATTTGTAATTTGACAGTGTTTCAGTTGTCATTGTAGAGGTCATTTTTTTTTTTTTAATGAATGTGGTTGTTACAGGGTCCCACTATACAGCTCAGACGCATAGTGATCCTCTTGTTTTTAGCCTCCCCAGCACTGAGAGAGATTACAGGCATATGCCACTAAGCTTGGACTCTGTGGTCAGCTCAGCCTGCCCTTGGGGCAGGGATAGCATAGCATGTGGTGCTGGGGATCTAACCATGGTATCTGAGCTTGCCTAAGCAGGCACTTTAGTCTAGTAGCTATCTCACCATCACATCATAGAAGTCATATTAATAATTTTTAAAACCTTCAATTAGGAAACAAAAGGTTTCTGAGTTTTCACTTGATATGTTTAGCAAATAAATTAGATTTTATGCAAGTAGAATACTGTGATTTAAAATACTGTACTATAGAAAATTATTTAAATTTTTAAAGTTTAGAGATTTAAATAAGATTGATGTTGAAATGGAAACTATAGCCAGATATCAGGATTTTTGTTCAGTAAAGGTTCGATTTAGCATTAGGTTTGGGAAAGGGTATAGTACTAATCTACTTTTAACCAGCAACTTTTTAAAAATCCAGCATAGTTCTTGTTTTCCTTAATTATTGTGCAGTAAATTTTGTTATTCCTGGCATATAGCTTTGTAATTTAAACATATCTATAAATTCATACAGTCAGCAACACAGAGGGGGTACAGAACAGACCCATTATCACCAAAACTCCTTTGTTTATATACCCTTAAAATCCACACACTTAGATGTCCCTAAATCCTGAAAACTAGTGTTCTATTTTCCAGCTCTTTTGCTTTGTCTAATATTATAATATTATAAAATAATATAATGCTATACAATAGAATTGTACAGCATGTAACCTTTTGGAACTGGCTTCTTTTTTAATTGATTCATATGCCTGTAGTGTGTGTGTGTAATTCTTTTTTACAACTCACTGTTTGAGTGAACCATGGCTTATCTAGTTAAGCATAAAAGGGCATGTAAAATGTTTCACATTTTGCCAATTATGGTAGAGCTCTTGTAATAATTCATATACATATTTTTGTAACTTTCATTTCTCTAGGGTAAATGCTCAGGAGTGGGATTGCTGGATCATATGGTAAGTGAATATTTAACTATATAAGAAACTGTCAGACTTTTCCAGTTTATACCATAAGCAGCAATATATTAAATTTCTATTTTCTATTTATCCTTCAAAACAAACATCTGGTACATTCAACTTTTTAATTTTACTTTTTCAAATGCTGTAGATATTTAGTGTTGTCATGCTGTTTTCATTTACATTTACCTAATGATTTTGAACATTTTTCATCGGTTTTTTTATCTGAATATATTCTTTATTGATTGAAGTGCCTGTTTAAGTATTTTTGCATACATTTTAATCAGGTTATTTCATATTCCATTTTGATAGTTCTTTATGTAATTTGTGGTTTTTTTTTTTTTAATGTATTTAGGACAGGGTCTACAGTGTCTAACTACATAGATCAGACTCGTACTGATTCTTCTGTTTTCAGCCTCCCAAACCCTGGGATTACATTCTTGCACCACCACTCCCAGTGGGCAGGGTCAGCACAGCATGTGGGGATTGAACCCCACTCTTGCCTAAGTAGGCACTTTAGTCCACTCAGCTGTCTGACCAGCCCCTCTTTATGTAAGTTGAATGCAAATCCTGAATTGGATATGTAATCTATAAATACTTTTTCTCGATCTCTAGCATGTATTTTTCTTTCTTTCTGTCTTTCTTCTT